>JAQQSW010020464.1:0-10850 GCA_028646575.1 Pseudocheirus occidentalis | reverse complement strand
TGCCTGTAGTGCTTTCTGTCTTGTGGAGAGTTTTGGAGCTTGAAAATCTGTTTAGCGTCCCATTTTATGAGTTTTTTAGCGTATTTGTGTGGGAGCTGTGGTGCTTTGCTGTTTCTACGCCGCCATCTTGGCTCCGCCCCCCCAGCATCACAAAATTTATCAGAAAGAAAAAAAATAAATGTATTATAAAATAGACATCTACCTTGACTCCTGTAATACTGGTTAGCAGATATTTCATAGTCAAAGGATTGATTGGACTATAAATGTATTATTAAGTCCCTTTGTCCCCAGGGGATTTTCTTTTCCCCACTTAATCACTTTCCCCACTTAAAAATAGGTGAGTGTGTTGATTTTTATTTAAAACAGAAAAGTTAGTTGAGATTTCCTTAAAATTAGGAAATTAAATTTATAGGGAAAGTAGAAAACAATCAATGAGAAAATATAGGTAGAAGAGATACATCTTGAGAACTGAAGGACCATGGTGTATGTGTGCATGTATATAATATACACAAATATTATATAATATTGATATTGAATGTATATATATATACATATACATATATATAAATATATCATATATGCATATGGCAGATCTAAGCAATCATATAGAAACAATTTCATTGAGCAGATCTCATCAGTTTTAATTCATTAAAATTTAATTACCTTTGTTGTGCTATGAAATTTTTTTTTAGAAAATTAGGAAATATATTTCAAAGCAAGGCAAAACTTATCAAAGAAGGCTTTGCCAAGCTTAAAGGTAAACGGCCTGCTTTCCATTGGTTATGCAAAAGTTAGTCTGTAACTCTGGATGGAAAATGCTCTCCACAGACAAAGAACCAATAGAATCTAAATGCAAATCAAAGCATACTATTTTCACTTTCTTTGTGTTTTTTCCTTTTGTTCTGTTTCTTTTTTTTTACATGATTAATATGGGAACATGTTTTACATGACTGCACACTTATAACCTATATCAGAATGTTTGCTGTTTTCAGAAGGTGGGAAGGGAGAGAAGGAGGGAATAAAATTTGGAATGTAAAATATTATAAAAAATGAATGTTGAAAATTGTATTTACATGTAATTGGAAGAAAAATAATGTACCATTAATTTTTTAAAGTTAGTCCATAGTTGTAGCATAAATGAGTCTTTATTTGGGATACTCTGTGCCAAGGTTATATTTTTAGCTATTAAATTATTTTATTAAATTAAATTATTTTATTAAATTTTAGCTTATTGTTCTGATTTAGTATTCTCCTGTTATCAAAAGAGACAACATGGTATAAATGGAGAGAGATCTGACCTCAAATTGAGGAAGACCTGGTTTCTAGTTCTGCCTCCAAAAACGGTTTTACCCCATGTTACAAGTTCTCTGTTCTGGTAAACTCTTTAAGACCATAAAGGACAGAGAAGGATTCTGTATATTGAGGAACTCTTCCATCCAGTCTCCCTCCCTATCTCCTCTTATGAAACTAGAGAGCAGAACTGTTTTAGTTCTGATATGTAAAGTTACCATGGAATCCTCTGGCTTGCATGAATTCATTTTGGCATGGGAAACTATTTTGACTTACATCTCAAAGTCAATCAGCACTGCTCAGGCAAGTATAGCTCAGATATGCTAAGGATGTTCAAAAAACTTCTCCCACATGATGCATATGTTACCAATGAAACTGAAATGGGGTTGCAAACTGTCTTTTTCTACATTAACCTTAAAAATATTTTATTAAAACTTAAGCTTTAACACCAGTGTAGACTTTTGCTTAAAGATGTATCAATATTTAAATTAATTTGAATGAAGCACCTTAAGATTGTTTTCAGTGCTTCCATCTAAGTACTCTCTCTCTCTTTCTCTCAGCTGTCCTTTCTGACTTAAAAATAGAAGTTTCTTCAATGTTTTCTTCAGTCTTGATATAACATTTATAAGTTGGAGAATGAATAAGCATTTAATTCTAAGCATTGCTTCTTGTTTATGTGTGCATTAAGGGGTATTGGAAATGGACACATCCTCAAACTGATCTTTGGTCTCTTTGTGCTGGTTATTCCCCTACGTCAAGGATGAAGTCCTTCCTTAGGTATCTCTCAGAAAACCCCTCTTTTCCTTCAAAATCTCAGCTCCTTCTGGAGCTTTTACATGGAATCTTTTCTGGATGCCCCAACTACTAGGGCTCTTCCAATAAGGCAGCCTTGCATTTAGCCACCTTGCATTTATTCTCTTTTTAGGCATTCTGTATGTACTAATACATGTCTGAATCTCCCCTGCTAGAATGTAAGCATCTTTTAAAAATATATTTTTAATTTTTGATATTCACTTCCATAACATTTTGAATTCCAAACTTTCTCCCCATATCTCCCTCATTCCCCCTCTCCTTCCCCCAACACTTGAATGTAAACTTCTTAACATACAGTTTTATTCTTTGTGCTTCTATCAATGGCATCTGACAGTGCCAGTTATTGTTGTTCAGTTCTTTCAACCATTTGCAACTTTTCATAATGTCATTTTGGGTTTCTTTGGAGGGGAATTTGGGAGAGCTCCCCCAACTTCCTGCCTTTTTTCCACCATCTTGGCTTCACCTCTCAATTTGGGGTTTTCTTGACAAAGATACTGGTTTGTCATTTCCTTCTCCAGCTCATTTGATAGACGAGGAAACAAAGCAAACAGGATTAAGTGACTTACCCATGGTCACATAGCTAATAAGTGTCTGAGGATAGATATGAACTCAGGAAGATGACTTTTCCTACTTCAAGTCCTGGGGCACTCTATCCCCTGTGCCACCTACCAGACCCAAATCATTTAATAAATACTTGTTATTTTTTTGAATTTTGCCATTCTACTGACAAGAAAAGCCAATCAGTCTTTTCTCTTTGTACTACTTACTCATCAGGGATCATTTTTGACTTGAGAGATATTTTGATACTTTGTATTGGAATGATCAAACATCTAGTCTGACTTTCTGAAATGAGATCTGTCTCTCTTTTCCATTCCTCTCCTCTTTTTATTTCTTCTCCAATCCTTTCTTGTTGTTTTACTGTAGATGTTTCAGAAGGATCAAAGCCTCTGGATAGGAGCTGTTCCCTGGTGCTCATTGATTTTCATGTCATGCTGTGATATGCAGTGACGATGAGGAACAGGGATGTTGAGAACAGCTACAATACTATCCATTATACATCTGTCATTGCAAGGCTGGGTGAATTGTACACAATTGGATTCTGCCTGAGATGGAAAGCTGACTATGGTACATCAAATGAAAATTATCGACAGAGACCCAGCCTACCTGGGGAAGGACAGCCACTCTCACTTGCCTGTGTTTCTCTCACTGTCTAGGGTCTCTGTAGTTAATTTAAGATACATCAAAGCAATGATTCAATAGAGATGAAATGCTCTTAATTACTGTGGCAACATAATAAGAACAGCCTTTGAAATGTGCAATACTGACCATAAAAAGGGGCTTCTTTTGAATTAGGAATCATCTATTTTTGTATTTTATCTGTTGACCAAACACCTTGAATTGGACACAGCCCAAAGAGCCTTCAGGGATTCATTCACCAAACAGGTACACATCAGGAGTGAGCTTTCTTGTATTGGTTCAGAATTCTGCTACTTATTTTCTCCCAAATCATTAGTCTGCTCATTTCTTCTTAGGCTCCCATCAATTTGACCTTGGTCTCATGCCTGACTTCCTGGTTGCTTTGTACTTAATATGTGCCACTGACAGATTGGTAGGTTATTAAAGTGATTTGCGGAAATTCTATTTGATGTGAATGTTTACTTGTTTTGGAGACTAAGTAGAAGGTCATGGGTTATAGCATTTTATCCCTGACTTTTCAGCGTCAATTATCCTTCCAAAGAAAAGTTTCCAAGAAACACGTTGATGAATGCTTTTCTTCTGTGGAAGTTATTTTGGAGATGTGAAAATGTCAGTCAGTCAATAAATATTTTTAAGCACTTCCTATTTGTTAACCACAGTGGATACTAAGATAAAAACATGATCCCTATTATACATTGTAACTAAATTGTGATGGTAAATGTGTGACAACCAGCTCTTGGGGGGGGAGGAGAAGGGGGGAAAGAACCAGTGCAATGATTTTAAAGTAAATTTGCATTGTTAACATTTTCTTCAGCCCTTTGTGAAGTCTGGAAATCAATAAAATACTAAATCGGGCTCTAAGGAGTAAAGGCTCACACTGCAAATGTAACACTCAACACTCCTGATTTGGTGTAAGCTGGCCTCAGAACACCACTCTTTGACAGCCAGCTATTCTTTGGGAACTTCTACTCTATTTGCTTCACTCCAGATATTCCAAGTGACATCCTAGCATCATTTGAGCAATCCTACTTCACTGGCCTAAAATGATTCTTTGAGCCTTGGGAGAGATGACTAGGTAGAAACTATAGTGCTTTTTCATCTCTTAAGCAAAGAAGAGACATTTACTCAGTTATCAGACACACTTCTAGATACCTAAAGGAGAAAAGACATTGGGAATATTAGTCAGGGTATCTGTATCTGGTAATAATGACTTGGGCTCTCTTAGAGAGAAACAAGGGAAGACATTCCAATTCCCTGGAAAAAAAATATTTAAGGAAGTTAGGATTATCAGGAATGGGAGCAAGAAAAAGAACTTCAGGGGAAGGTGGTCCCTTGGCTTGCAATGTTTCACTAGAGGTGTGACACGGGGAACAGTGTGCTTCCTGCAAAGCAAGCATGGCCAGGTGGAGGTGATGCTATGAAATCCTATAATTCTATGAATCACCCCCACTTGCGTGAAGTTGGCAGAATTGTAGGAAGAGTCATTAACAGGAGTTGTACATAATTGAAAGAAGAGGCACATACTGAAGGCAGAGGCTGCTTGTGACTGTCAGTGATTCTGAATAGATCCAATAGAGAGATTTTTCATAGGATCAGAGGTCCATATGTCTAAAACTAGATGTGACCTTAGAAACTACTAATGCCAATCCTCACATTTTTTTTTTAACAATTGAGCAAGCTAAAGCCTAGGGAAGTAAAATGACTTGCCTGGGTATTTGAGTCCAGATTTGAAGCCAGACCTATCTGATTCCAAGTTGTACTACAGTGTGCTCTCTTTTCTTTTCTGTTTTCTGTTTTCTTCTCTACCCTCCCTTATTTTTTTATCTTAAAAAAAAAGACAGCAAAGCTAATTAAACAACACAGCAAAATATGTGATAAGAAAGGTTATTCTCCAATCATACATGAGTTTATTCTCCCATAGGTACACCACCACTGAAGGGGGGGGGGGTCATTTAGGGAACATATATGACCAAGGAACCCACCTGGAGGCCTATAGGGGAGGTTAGGGCAGAGGAACGATTTAGACACCTTGGGTTTTCAGAATTGTAGAGCTTCATCCTCTGGTGATGCCATCCAAGAATTCTCAGGGCTTCTCTTTTGGGTGTGTCCACATTCCAATGGGCATTTGCACTTGACTGTTGCTGCTCTCTGCTGGTTTTCTGCTATATTGTGACTTCTTGAATGAGTGGGTGTCTAATTTCAAAGAATTTTGTTGTGTCTTATTTTTTCTTTGACCTTTAAATAAAATATCATTCAGTAACAATGAGAACTGCATGCCTTTAAGTGGGTAATTGGTTATGTTATGGAAATGGCATGTTATGGAAAAATCTAAACCATTTATGACATTTATTTTTCCTTGGTATTGTGGGTTTGGGGGCTGTGTGCCAACATAGCAAGAAACTCTTCCAAAGTGTGCCTTGAATATAACACAAACAGATCAAAGACAGAGATAGGACTGACATGTGAAAATCTAGGTATATATAATAAGCATAATAAGAATTAATTAAAATAAATAGATTTATAGCAACACTTTTTTGTTGTAGAAAAGAAGAGGAAAAAGTAGATTCCTTCAATTAGTGAGTGGCTGGACATATTCTGTTATATAAATATAGCGGAATATTATTGTCGCTGGGTGTAAATATGGAGAGGTCAGAAATACCTAGTAAGACTTTTGTCAAATTATATAGAATTAAATGAGCAGACCTAGGAGAAGTCATGTGATGATTACAATAATACATAAAAGGAAAGACACTCTGATCAAGCAGTGACCAGTCATCATTTCTAAAGACTAATGATGAAGTATTTACCTGTCTCCTGATAGAGAAATGAGAGTCTAGAGCTATAGAACCAAATAGCCAGATACAACCAATGTATTGATGTCCTTTGTTTGACTAGACTTACAGGGGAGGTCTTCTAGTTGGGTGGGTGAAAGTGCATTAGTGAGATACAAGTGACATTTAGTGATAGAAATATAACAATAGATATAGAACAGGATAGCAATAAATCATTCAAACTACAATGAAGAACATTTTGAAAAATTCATAAGGGGACATAAAGAGCATGATCTTGTAAAATTTGAAATGCACTTCCAAAATGAAATATGTAAAAAAAATAATTTATGGTTTCATGTATAATCATTTCTTGTTCTGATTATTATATTTTGAAACATTGTTTGCTTGTGAATAATTTCATAATAAAAACATAAAGTACACCTGAGTGTTTCAGAGTCATGATATGGTTTCTGGCACGGAGGTTATAGTTATCTCTATGTCAACCAGTGAGTCAACAAGCCATTTATTGAGCTCGTGTTATATCAGGCCCTCTTCTAAATATGGGGATAGACAGAGAAAAAAGCAAACAAACAGTTCCCTGGTCTAGGAATCCAACCTGAACTATAGTCATGTATCTATCACCAATTGTGTTTGGGACATGATGGAAAAAATAGATGCCTCAGAGGTAACTCAAACTTGAAATATCGCAAACAAGAAAAGAAGTCATCTTTACTCCTAAATCCTCTTCCTTCCTCCGAACTTCCCACTGTTGTTTAGAGCATCAGCATCCTCTCAGTACTTTCTAAACTATAGGTCATGACCTCACAGGGAGACACAAAAAATGTGGCTACAGTAAAAGATTTCTGAGTAGGCAATGACCAAAAATTCATTTAAAATCAAAGACATAATGAATCTGAGACGTCTCTGGTAGCACTTGCCCAAGTGGCATCAGCAACTTTTCAGCAGACTTGGTTCTGAACACAAAGCATGTTCACTTTGTACTGCAAATGCCCTCAGGTCAACCAACAAAGGCTGCTTAACCAATAAAAGGGGTTGGGAGTCAGAAAAGTTTAAAAGTCCTGCAGTCACTTAGGCTCTCAACTTTCGTTTCATTCCGTGTAGCTAGTCTATGGTCAAATCTTCAAATTTCGACCTTCGCAATATCTCTGGGATATATCCCCCTTCTCTCCAACCATACATTCAAACCACCATAATTTAGGTCCTCGTCACCTCTTGCCTGGGACTATTGCAATAGCTTTCACTCTGGTGCCTCTATGTCAAACGTCTCCTCACTTCAATTCGTCTTCCACTTAGCTGGGAAGGTGATTTTTCTAAAGGTCAGTTTTGCCCATGTCACCCATACTCTTCAATGAGTTTCAGGGGCTCTCTCTCCCTATGACCTCCAGGATTAACTATAAAGTCCACTGCTACATATTTAAAGCTTTTTATAATGTTGCTCTTTCCTATATTTCCATTTTAAAACTTCTCACCATGTGCTCTGTGATACAGCTACTATGGCTGTTTCTCACTTAGAACACCTCATTTCTTATCACTATACATTTGTCCTGGCAGCTCTCATGCTGGGAATGCACTCTTCAATCACCTTAGTTATCTAGTTTTCTTGGCTTCGATCAAGAATCACTCAAATCCTACATTTTACTGGAATTATTTACCACTCTACCCAGGTCCTCTTGCCTTCACCTCTCCAATTACCTTCTGCCAAACTTTGCCTATAACTCATAATTACCTACCTGTTTAAAGATTGCCACTCCCTTTAGAATGTAATCTCATTGAGGGCACAGAATGCTTTTTATCTTTGATTCCTCAGCATTAAACCCAGTATCTGGCACATTGTAAATAATTGATGATTGTTGTTTACCTGTTTGACAGTTCATAGAGGAAAGAACTTAGTAAACTTTGTCACTATAGAAATACGATTCATTGTTAATAGTAGCAATATATAATATCTGAAGAAATTCTGAGTTGTCCTACCTAAATTGAAGAGGTTCCTGAAAATTCTAAATTTCTAAAAATCACATTTATACAGTATTTAAAAATGTTGTTGTTCATCCCTTGTCTTTAAAGAGGCATCAAAGATGATATCTTGCCTTGTTCATGAATTGGATTTTAAGTGAGGCAGGTTGAGGAAGGCGGTCAGCCTTATTCTCTCTTCCTTGGTAAGACATAGAAGTCACAAAGATCTAAAATGATCCTTTTAGGTGACAGCAAGATTCATAATGTTGACTCAGTCTCTGAGATTAAAGTTCTTATACTTTCTTAAATATTAAATCAAATTCTAGGTGCAGCTTCAGGCCTATATCTGAATGTGAGTCTGCAGCCTCCCTTCTTGGATACGATTAATATCATTTCAGTGAACACATTTCCCTTTTTATCCTATCTAGAAAATAATTGTTAATTCGAAGGCAACCTGATGAATTCTGAGAAAATATAACATTGTGTATTATGATCATGTTGAGTTCTGTAATAAGTCTATTTTAATTTGTCTGTAAATGCCTTCAATTTACTGCAAATTATTGTTCTGTGCAATTTACTAATTTTGAAGTCTTTGTTGTCATTTTCTCAGGCTTAAAGCTACTCATTTCTTACTCCTTTTTAAACACAGCAAAATAGTCCAGCCCTGGGTCTTTACTTGTCAGGAACATAACATCATAGCACAAAGGCCTTATCAGAAAGGTATTGTTGAATAATCCTAGGTTAAGTGGATGTTGCTGAGAAAGTTAGATTGTATTCTGTAGAAGAGTAATTACTCTGTACATTTATTTTTTTTTTACCAGAATCCTACTTAGCCCAACATTCAAAATATCAAGAAACTATTGACCTACTGTGATTTACTTGTGTTGATTCCTAAATTTCCATAATGTTAATTGGGTGCTCATTGGAGGTACCTGGTGCTTATCACAGACATGAAATGAAGCTTGATACTTAACCCAACACTCATCTGGTACTGACCTGGCTCCTATTATGTTTCCCCAAGCTCCTGTGTGTTTTCTGGAAACCTAGGAGAGATTATCAATGCCTTTTTTATGCACAGGATGCTTTTCTTTCCTCAAGGAATTTATGTTTCTTTGAAAATATATTATTTTTAACACTAATAGTATGTACATAATCCTCAATATGACAGTTCTGTTAGGCATATCCATTCATTTATTCATCCAACATTTATTAAGTGCCTACTATTTGCTGGTTGTGATAAATGGTAGGGGTGACTGTTCCCTCTGCCAATGCAAAGGACAACTTCTCATTTCTTCTATACAATACTTGTTAAACTGAGGGTTTCAGCCCCATGTGGAGTTGCATAACTGAATGCGGGAGTTATGAAAAATTTGGCAAAACTAATAAGAGGTTTCTGAACATGCAACGACCAAAAAGTAATTCAAAATATCAAACATGATGAATCAAAGGTGTTTCTGACAACACTTGCTCAAGTCATATCATGTGACTTTGCTGCAGCCTTGGTTCTGAACACACAACAATAAACTGAGTTGTCAAGTGACGTAAATTTAAAGATTCCTAAAAAAAATAATTAAATGCATTTCGGCTTGGAATTAGGACAGAATTTCTAATAATTTCTGAAAATGGCCCTAAACACACTTCTGTCATTTTGTATTACATACTTATGGGAAGTGGTGTTCTTAGCATTGATGAGATCAAGATAGTGATCAGCTCTGAAAAATAATGAAGATGTTCTGTGTTCTGCAGTGTGAAATATTCTGCCAAGATTTAATTCTTTCTTTATTTATGTATTCATTTACTCATTTATTTATTTGTTTGTTTGTTTGTTTGTTGCCTTTTGGAGGGCAATGGGGTTAAGTGACTTGCCCAGAGTCACACGGCTAGCAAGTGCGTCAAGTATCTGAGGCCAGATTTGAACTCATGTCCTCCTGACTCCAGGGCCAGTGCTCTATTCACTATGCCACCTAGCTGCCCCCAAGATGCAATTCTTTATGTAAAAATAAACAAGCACATCCATTTCTGTATGCAAATTTACTTTTGGCTTTAATAAATGGTAAAATTATACGTATATCAAATAATAGCTTTAAAATAAATTTATGGTTTAATTTCAGTAAATGTTTGATTTATATACCTATTTTATATACCTGGGATTGTTTACAAATTTCTCAGACAAAAAAAGGAATACAAGGTTTAAGAAGCCCTGCTCTGGGGGGCGGAGCCAAGATGGCCGCGTAGAAGAAGCAAAGCACTACAGCTCCCACACAAACACGCTAAAAAACTCATAAAATGGGACTCTAAACAGATTTTCAAGCTCCAAAACTCCCCAAAAGACAGAAATCACATCTGTTACTACAGGCAGCACAGCAGCAGGCAGGGCTCTTCTCAGCAGTCTGGGAGCCACAGCCAAAACCGGCTCAGGCCCTGTGGCATCGGGCAGGGAGCCGCCTCTACAGGAGAGCAGATCAGCTGCACTGGAGGCACAGTTACCACATTTATCAGGCCAGAAGAAAAAAAGGCTAAGAGAAAGGTCAGTGGATTTTGCTAACTGGGGAGGAGAAGAGCGGGTCTGGCCAAACTGCTCCCAGGGCAAGGAAGCAGCAGGAGGCGGCTGTAGCAGCAGGAAAGGAGCAGCAACGGCTTCCACTGGGCTGCTTCAGAGCCCTCGGCCTGCAGATAGTAGGGGGGCTGACACGAGCCATCGGGGCCAAGGGCTCTTGCGTTGAGCGGCCTGGTTGTGTATTGTGGTGTTGAGTGGTGGTCCTGGGTTATGCTTTCAGTGAGACAAAGCTGGGGGGGGGGCGCTGC
>JAQQSW010020463.1:0-10850 GCA_028646575.1 Pseudocheirus occidentalis | reverse complement strand
CAGAGAAATGTATATGTATATGTATGCATTTATACATATACACACATGCATACACATATGTATACACACACATATATATGTACCCACATACATACACACACCCAAAGCAAGCTATCTATCTATCTATCTATCTATCTATCTATCTATCTGATAAATAGAAAATAATTAACAGAGGGAAAAGCACTGGAATTGAGAGGTTGAGGAAGACTTCATATGGAAAATACTTTTTTAGTGTTGGGACTTAAAGAAAGTCAGGAAAGTCAGCAGTCATAGCAGAGAAGAGAGAACTTTTCTTTTTTAAATTGAATTTTTTTGTCTTTATTAGTTTGTTGTGTACTTTGAGTTTACAAGATTCAGTTCTACAATCCCCTGAGTTTCAAATTTTCTCCACTGCCTTTTTATCCCCCCCACCATGACGACATGCAGTCAAGTATAGGATCTGCAAATACTTTCACATTAGACATTAGTCAGTTTGAAAAGAAGGATTGCAACCAATAGAATGAATAATGGGAAAGAGGAAACAAAACCAAACAAGAAAAAGAAAGAGAGGAGGTGGTTTGCTTCAATCTGCATTCAAACTCTGTAGTTCTTTCTCTGAATGTAGACATCTTTTTCCATCATGAGTTTTTTTTGCAGTTGTCTTATAACCTTGCATTGCTGAGAAGAGTCCAGTCTATCAACGCTGGTCATCACACATACATTGTGTCTGTAACTGTGTACAAATTTTTCCTGGTTCTACTCTCTTCACTCAGCATCAGATTGTATAAGACTCTCCAGTTAAATATGAAGTCTGTCTGCTCCTAATTTCTTATAGCACAATAATATTTCATTATATTCATATACCACAATTTGTTTAGCCATTCCCCAATTGATGGGTTTCCCTGAGGGACAGCCAGAGAAAATGCCTGCAATGAAGAGATGGAATGCCTTGTATGTGAATCAGTCAGGACACCAGTGTCACTGGATTGAAGAGTACTTCACTTTAGTGACCAAATGGGGGAAATGGAAAGAGACTTGAAGTGGGCAGATCCAGTGGCAGGCTATTGCAATAATTCAGGCTTGAGGTGATGACAGCCTATACTAGAGTGGTGGCCATGTCAGAAGAAAGAAAGGGGCATATTCAAGAGATGTTACACAGGTGAAATCAGCAGATCTTGGCAACACATTTAATGTATGCATGTGTGTGAGGAATTGAGGAATCCATGATAACTTCTAGGGTGCAAACCTGCAGGACTGGGGGGATGGCTTTTGCCCTCTATAATAATATGGACATTAAGAGGTACCAAGGTTTAAGGGGGAAAGACGACAAATTCTCTTTTGGACATACTGAGTTGAAGATGTCTTTTGGAAATCTAGTTCTAAATGTCTCAAAGGAAGTTGGAGATACAAAGTTGGAAGTCAGCAGAGACATTGGGACAGGATAGGTAGATTTGTGAATGATCAGCATAAAAATGGTAATTAAATCCATGAAAGCTGATGAGAACACCAAGTAAAGTAGGAAAAAGATAAATCACCATTTAGCCATATTCTGGTTATATGCCTTTCTGTGATTAGCTAAGTTTGGCTCACCAAAAACATATTTGACCTATTTCTAGGGACATACTCAAAGATTTTCTAGCCTCGTTAAACAAAACAAAACAAATAAACTACCAGAGTTCATGGTCTGCTGACCTAACCTCTGAGAATGTGGGGTCACCTCCATGGTATGATAAGACAGCAGGGTTTAACTTAATGGAGGGATATACTCCATACACATTTAAAGTTGTTAAGATTTTAGAAGGAATGCCACATATAAATATTTATAGAAATGTATACATAAAAGCCAATTTATGATATCTATGACAGCTATATTACACAATTATGCATGTATGCATGCCAGATTCTTATTTCAGATTTGGTGCTGGGCAAAAAAAAATGTCTCCTAAATAGTAAAATGAAAGGATTAGCCTAGATAAGCAGCTATGGTCTTTCCTGTTTTGAAATGTTGTGATTCTATGAAATGGCAAATTATGTCCTATGTGAGCAGAATGGAAACTTATAGCAACCATTAGAAGAAAATTTAATTTGCCTTTAAATGTCATTTAAAAATTATTTTAACCTATCTACAAGCAAAGTTATTAAAGTTTTCATCTTAAAATTTTGAAAGCTTTAAGAAAGGTCACAAGGGCTTTGTGAATACCTCACACATTCTCTCTCTCTCTCTCTCTCTCTCTCACACACACACACACACACACACACATACTCACTCTCTCTCTCTCTCTCTCTTCTCTCTCTTCTCTCTCTTTTCTCTCTCTGTCTTTCTCCTTCTCTCTCTGTCTCTCTCTCTCTCTCTCTCACACACACACACACACACACACACCGAGTTTAAAGATTGGGATCTTCCATAAATTGATATTGAATGAGTGAAGAATATTATTCTACCACATCAATTGATCTTCCTAACTTAGTGTCATAAAAGCAAATCCCAGAATCTATTATTCAGGATTGAACTAAGGCTCATGGGTGGAGGTTATGAATAGTAGTAGATTTCAATTATCTTACACTTAGAGTCAGTGGAAGTAAGATTGACTCTTGTCCCTCTCTTATGGGATCTATGAGTATAACCAAATCATTTAGCCTCCTTTAATCTCAGTTTCCTTTTCAGTGAAATGAGAAGATATAATTCCTACTTTATAAGATTGATGTGTGGAAGAAGGTACTAAATGTCAATAAAAATGTTCAAGCAAGATGGGGCTTATGTCAGAATGATTGTCTCAAATGAGATTTGTTAGTCTCTTTTCTAGTGCAAGTTCTCATCAATAAGGGCTACTCTGAAATCGCTCAGGTCAGTCCTCTGACTTCTACTTATTGCCCACAAAGACATGTACAAACACACATTCCCCCCCTCCCTGCATTTTTTGTTTTCTTTGAAACAAATCAAACAAGACTGACTGATGACCAGATCCAGACCTAAGTATATCTCCAGGGGGAGATACCATGCTATAAAAGAGTAATTTCTCTTTCCTTATCAATAAAATGAAGAAGGTTTGGATCAGATGGTCCCCAAGGTCACTTGTACATTCCACTTTGCAGTCAGACAACAGGAGGGGGGAGGTGTCAAATCTTAGCACCTCAAGGGAAGTATTCTCCTGGTCAAGTGGTTTTGAAAATACAAGTGGAAAAAATCACTGACTCACGCAATACCTTGATTCTCCCATACAAATACAAGTAGATGTCTTGCCAGTATAAAACAGCTCTTGCTCCATATTCTTACTGACTAGCTGCCTACATGAAGGAAAGAGAAGAGGGGTCACAGCTAATGTGTGTATCTGAGATTTCCACATTTCTATAAGTGGTACAGCAGTTTCCTGGTTGATATTTTGAAACAACTTTACTGAGAAAAATTAAGTAGAGAAGGTATCCATTATTTTATGTAACTATCACTGAGGAAAGTAATTAATTGATGCTAACGCAGTATCTTACATTTGTAGATATAGTTTCAAGTGTTGACCCTGACACTTATCAACTCTGTGGCTTTGGATAAATCACTTAATCACTTTGAGATTCACTTTCTTTAGGTGTTAAATGATCTTAGAATTGGACTAAACGATCCCCAGATACTTACTAGTTTGAGTTATGATGTTCTACCTAAATTTCCTTCCATCTCTGACACTCCTTGAATCTATAAGATCCATCTCCACTGAATAATATTGCGTTTATTTCCCTTAATTCTTGGCTTGTGCCCTTTTGCTTTCTCCACCCCGAAATGTTTGACATCTGCCTCTGCTGCTTATTCTTGCATGGAGGAGCATGACTTCTGTTGACTGCAGGTGGTTCTGATAACCACTTGTCAAATACCTATCCAGCTGCATCAGGGGCTATGTATTGGTTGTCAGTTGTGCATTCCTGGCACAGAATCTAGAGGACCACCTGTCAAATTTGTTTTAGAAGTTATTCATTTGTTGGGCAAGAGGTTGAAGTAGATGACTTCTTAGAGAGTATATAAAATACTCTTTACATACTCTGAGAGTATGTAAAAATAGTAAAATAGGTAAAATTTGCTCCTGGAAGACCATATTTCTCTTTTGTACAGACATTGCTTGTTTTGGGCATCTCTTCTCTTGCCCTGCTGCTGCCCAGGAACATATGTCCCCTATGCCTCTCCTCTCTAGGTATGAAATGGGTTGCTTTGAGAAGTTGTGAATTCAGAACCTCCTCTAGAAAGGTCTTCAAATATAGGCTACATGACCACTTCCACAGGTATGTTATAGTGGGGATCCTTTTCAGATATATGAATACCCACTGGATCCCTTCCAACTCTCACTCTCTGTGATTCTGTAAAACACTAATATCTGAGTTTCACTTGATTTCATGAACTCCTTCCCTTTAGAGCAATTTATTTTTCAAAAGGGATTCCAAGATGCCAGTGTAATGCTCATATTACTCATCCTCCCTCCCTTCACTTACTACCAAATTTTGTAATTATCATTATGACTGCCTTTTGCTTATACTACTAGAATATCTTCCTAACTGATTTCTCTGCCACCTATCTCTTCTCCTCTCTAATTCATCCTATACATACAGCCAGATTGATCTTCCATACTCACTGGTCTGAAAGGTCTGTGCATACTGATGCTCTCCTCAAAGATTTGTGGTTATTGATCACTCTTTTTCTCCACCTCCCTCCAGAGCTCTGCCTCTAGATACCCTCATGTCAAGCTCTCCTCACCAGCTACCACCTTCATGAATTCTTCTCTGATTCTCCCAGGTAGAAATTACTCTTTCCTCTTATTTTTTTCATTATATAATGTTTAAACTCCTCTATATTCTTACTAATTTTGAAAATATTTATTAGAATCCTTTCAGAGCAATGTAGCATAGTAGGTAGAGAGGTTGACTCAGAGGCAGAGAGATATAAGCTCTTGTTCTGCCACTGACATATAGCTCTGTGATGCTCTCAGCAAGTCAATTAACTTTTCCGAGCCCCAGAAAAATTTCTAACTAAAAGTTGTAAAATAATGGTAGATCTGTAATAACGAAGGGAGTTTCCTCAGCAGGAGTTTACCACAGCAATGGAATCATGATGAGTCTGACCAGAAAATATATATTAAATATATAGATGTATATAAAATAATAAATGCACTTCACATTCTTATGAAATGTCATTGTTATTTATTACATAGTTATTTTATAATTATTAAAACATGTATTTACTTTATTAAGTATATTTTATAAAGAATATATTTATTTTGCTAAATATACTTATTACAAAATAAATAAATTATATAGAATTTATAATATAGAAATATATAATAAAACCATCAATGTTATATATAGTTTGTAATATATGGATATAATATATACATGTTTATGTATTTAAATATGTGTATAAACATTCATATGTGTATATATACACATGCTATATATAATATAGCCATATATGTTAGATTGAAAATGTCTTGAGAGCAAGGGAAGGACTAATTTATTTTATATTTGCTTCTTGAGGCCTTAGCATAGAGAACCTTGCATATGGAAGGACTTTGATGAATGTCTCTTAAATTAAATAAAAGAGAATTCAAATAAATTTCAGTCTTCTTAGCCTAACTTACAAAGCCCCTACACCACTTTCCACTTCACATTCTTCCAGTTTCCATCTGGCTAATGGACAGTTCGTAAACATGCCTCACATTTTCTTACCTTTATTGTTTTTTATGGAATCCCCTATCTTGCTCCATTTCCTAATATTTTCAATTGTTGAAATACTACCCATCCTTCAAATTCCAGTCAAATGATATTTCCATCATCATTCCCTAAGAGAAGATCTATTATGGGAGGAGTAATAAATTTATTTTTGGTAGACCGGGAGATGTGTTTTGGTACTGGCAAATTTTGGCTCTATTTACTTGCCTGGAATCAATTTCTTGTATAGTAAATGTTATACTATTTTGAGTAAACCTCATATTTAAGCAGTTTGTAAACCACAAAACAGTATAAAATAAGTTATCATCCTCATTCTCCCTTCAAGTTTTATGGCACTTTAATTCCCAAGTGCTATATTGTAGTTTATGTCAGTTATTTGTTGGAATGATAGATGATAGATAGATAGATGATAGATGATAGATGATAGATAGAGAGATAGATAGATAGATAGATAGATAGATAGATAGATAGATAGATAGATAGATAGATAGATAGAGATCTAGGTAGATATATTGAGTATGTGTGTGTGTTATAGGTATGTTATTTAGTTATTCAGTCATGTCTGATTCTTTGTGACCCCATAACCATAGTAGGAGGATACTGTCCATGCAGTTTTCTTGGCAAAGCTACTAGAGTCTTTTGCCATTTCCTTCTTCAGTGAATTAAGGCAAGCAGAGGTTAAGTGACTTGTCCAGGGTCACAAAGCTAATATTGTATCCTAAGTCACCTAGATATATTCTCTACATCGATATATCTCAGAGCTAAGTGGTTTTGTGGATAGAGTGCTGAAGCCAGAGTCAGTAAAACCTGAGTTCAAAGCCATCTTCAGGCATCTACTAGCTGTGTTACTCTGGGTGAATAATTTAACCTCTGTTTGCCTCAGTTTCCTCAAATGTAAAATGGGGATGATAATAGCACTTTCCTTACAAGCTTGTTGTGAAGATCAGAGAGAACAGTAATTATAAAGCACTTAGTACAGTGTTTGGCACATTATAGACATTTTATAAATGCTTATTCCTTTTTCATTATCTTTTTTAACTAGTAGACTTCAAACTCTTTGAGGGCAGGTGCTCCATCTTACTTAACTTTTTATCTTTTATTGTCTAGCACAGTGCTTAGCAGTGCTAAGCAGGCCCTTAAGGATTTATTTAATGAACGAATGGATCATCATTGAAATAACAGGTCAGCCTAGGTCAAGATTAGTTCTCACAAGGGTGTGAAGGAGATGTAGAGACAGGTGACTTCAATGGTACAATCCTGATCATCAATGCCCTTCCAATATTGCTAGTGCTATGGACTTATTATTAGGTCTAACCTTTTCCTCCTTTATCTGTTCCTGTGACTTACTAGGTACTGACCATATGTTTAACCATTTGAGCATCTGTCTCTCTAATGGCCATTAAAAATCACAACATCTTGGAATTAGAAGGGTCCTTCTGAGGTCAATATCTATCTGAATCTGTAATTCAACAAAAATCTCCCCTATAACATCTTTGACAACTAATCATACAGCCTCTGCATGAAGAACTCCAGTAACAAGTACCTCCTGCCACCTGGGGAAGTCCATTCTATTTTTGCATAGTTTTGTGAAAAACCTTAGAAGAAGCCTAAATATACTTCTCTGCAACTGCTTTTCCCCTGACCCTTAGCTATTAATTCTGCCTTTGTAACAGCAATCAATTTAGCAAATACTTAGCACTTAGTAACTTAGGGCCAAGCACAGAAGGCGTGAGCTCCTCCCCTGTTGCTGAAGTGGCCCAAGGGGGTTGCCTGAGACAAGAGGTAAGTGTGGGCATATAAGAAGAGTTCTAGAGACAGAGAGACAGAATTGGGAATCTTCTTCCTGGTGGTTTCTGTTGGAGGAAGCAGGATTGTCCCACCATCTGGGAGCTGGGCTGCTGGACTAAAGAATGGAGTTGGAGTTTTCTTGAGAGAGAGAATCTGGTGAAGACTACCTGGAAGGCTGAGAAGGCTTGCCTGGAAGACCTTCTGCAGGGCTAAGATTTCTCCTGGGTACTAGGGCCAGCTGAACTGCTGGAGGACTAAGAAGCATGACCAGAATAAGCCTTTGTTGGTTCGTGGCTTAGGTAATCTTTGAGTTCCCGGCAACAGAAGTGGTGAAGGGTTTGAGATGTGCTGGACCCTGTGAACTTTGGTGTGTGCCAGGGACTGCCTGGAGGACTAGACAAGAACCTGGTAGTTGTCTGCCTCTTAATCCAGGTGACTGTTTGGTGGATTCAGGTAGGAGCTGGGACCATGGAAGGGGTTCCAGGAAATCAGATAGACCACCCCAAGTCAAGATGAAGAAAAGGCTTCCCCTTGTATGAAATTGAGGTTTGCTGTACAGGAGGGGTGGAGGGTTTGTGTAATTTCCCAATGATTGTATCTTGTGATTACTCATACTTAGTGACTGATTGCTAGATGAGTGATTAAGTTAATGATTTGTCTCATGAGTGGAAGATTGATTATTGTATTGTGAATTGATTTCAAAATGAAATATTATTCACTATTTTTAATGTTTTTAAAGACTTAATAACTTGATCAATACAGAGACTAAACATAATGGCAGAGGACAATAATGATGATAACTAGCATTTATAAAATGACTTAAGATTTGCAAAGCATTTTCCAAATATTATTTCATGTGAGCTTTATAACAACTCTCACAAAACTTGTTTCTGTGAAGTCACCTCCCTACTACATGGTGACCAATCTCCCTGACAAAACTAATGTCTTTCTCCTGTTCTCATACTTGAAATACTTGACCCCTTCTTTTCCCTGTCCTTTCATAATGTTGTTGTGCTATACATTTGTCTCTTTTATCTCACTTCTATCTATATCAGTTCATGTAAGCCTTCCCAGGTTTCTTTGAAATTATCCCTTTCCAAATTTCTTATGGAACAATAATATTCTATTACATTCATATAACATCATTTGCTTGACTATTTCCTAATTGATAGGCATTTGCTTGATTTTCCCCCCGAACAACCATATATTTTTTGTTTATTTTTGTGGCACATATGGGCCCTTTTCTTTTTCTTTTATTTATTTATTCTACCTTAAAAGATTCTTTCACTACTTTTAACTTTGCCTCTCAATCTTAAGCCCTTGCAATAGTTTCTCACTGGATAATGCCTAATTTCCTAAAGACTTTTTCCTTTCCTGTGCTCTCACGTTTTGTTATCTTTGACTCTTCTCCCTTCCTCCCTTCTCTCATGTAATTTCTTACCAAGTCCCATAGATTCTTCTTCTATAATGTTATTAGAATCTCTCCCTGTCCTACTCCCAGTGCCATCAATTTAGCACAGGTCCTTCTGCCTATTTGTATTTTTTTAGTAACTTCTTCATAGATGTTCTTGCCTTTGCTTTCTTACCCCCTTTAATCCATCTTGTATATTTTACTTTTCTGCTAAATTTATGATCCTAACAGTCTAGTCATGTCACTTTCCTTCTCAAAGTGGCTCCACCTTGCCCAGTGACTAAATTTCAAACACTGTTGCCAAACATTCAAAGTCTTTCCACAGTCAAATATTATCCCCTCTTTACAAACTCATATTGCTCTCACCTGTCCCTTCTGTCTATATTCCAGCCAAACTATCTCCTAGATGTGACCCAGGATTCCATTTATCTGTGTTTTGAAGTATATTGTTTCCTCTTTTCCTTTTAGCTGTTGAATTCCTTCCTGTCCATCATTTACAGCTCATTAGAGTTGTCATCTCCTCCATCAACCTTTCTATGATGCACTTTACTAGTAATGACTCTTTACCCTTAGGTCTCACATAGACATTTATTTTCTACCTTTCTCATGCACTTATATATTATGCCTAGTATATTATAGATGTCTGGGGTCAAGTATTATTCTTGACACATTCTGTGTGATAGTGGTCAAAATATTTAACCTTTCAACACCCCAAGGGAACTTTCAGACTATACATGACAGATAAGTTGATGACCTTTCTCTGTATAAGAAATTTCTCTGCCAATGAAATCCAAATAACTTTTCCCAAAAATATATATGCTGAAGTTTCCTATTATGCTGAATTCCATATTATGTCTGCTCTAAACTCTCAATCTGTCACATTGATTTGAGTTCAGGAGACAGGTAGTACTGTTTTGCTTGTTTTATTCCATAAATTAAGAATAATTTTTTAGAGACGTCCGGGGGTGGAGCCAAGATGGCAGTATAGAAGAAGCAGCGTCCCACAGCTCCCATGCAGCCACACTAAACACCCATAAAACTATGATGCTGGACATATTCTAGGACTCTGAAACTCAAAAAATACAGAAAACACATCTCTCACTGAAGGCAGCTTGGCAGCAGGGGATCATGCCGGCAGGACGCAAGCCGAGGACAGCCCAGCTTGAAAGTGAAACCCTGGGAAGGCCATGGGGTGTTAGGAAGAAGCCAAGCAAAGTGGCAGCCAGTCTACAAGGGAGAAGAGCTACAGCTTCCAACAACTCTACATCTAACAAGGTGTGAAAAATAGGATTGAAGGCAGCTGGCAGGTGGTGTTCATGCCAGGCAGGGAGCTGAGACCAGCCCAGCCTGAAACCACCATGTGGCCAAGCTCCAGGGCAGCAGGGAGGAGCCAAGCCTCCCAAGCCACAGCCTGAGTCTACTTCAGAGAAGAGGTAAAGCACCTGGAGCAATCTGCATAAGCCAGGATTAAAGGTCAGTGAAAGTGAGTGAAGATTTCAAGCTAAATTTGGGGAAGGAAAAGCAGTTTGGCCAATCTACCCCCAGGGAAAGGAAGCAGTGGGAGAAGGGCAGAAACTGCTGTAACCATTGGATGCCCCCACTGGGCTACTTCAGACCCCCTGGCCCATGGATCCCACAGTGGGGCTGAGTCAATTCATCAGGGCCAAGTGCTCTTGCGTTGACTGGCGAGGATCCAGATTGTGGTCTTGGGTGGTGGTCCTGGGGAGTGCTTCCAGCATGCCAAAGCTAGGAGAGGCTGCAACACCCCCCCCCAATAGCTCCAGCAGCTGGGAAAACCCCAGCAATTTGGAACAGAGCTTTTCCCCCCTGGAAGCAGAGTTTCACAAAGCTAAAAAAAAAACCAAACCAATTAATTGAATGGGCAACATGAGGAAAAGGAAGCAAAATAAGAACAGCAATGAAACTAAGGAATCCTTTTTTGTGGACAAAAAGGATCAAAGTATGGAAGGGG
>JAQQSW010020462.1:0-10850 GCA_028646575.1 Pseudocheirus occidentalis | reverse complement strand
CTCACCAATGAAGGCTGGAGGTGGCAAGGATGAACTACACAATATCCAAAAAAACACAAGTAGGTTCCCTAGTAATGGTCGATGTCCCAAATGTTCCTGATCATAGACAAATGATTCAATCAAGTCCTGGAATACAATAAGGTGAGTTAAATTCACTAACCATTCCCAATCCACCTGAGATTTCTTTTCTTACATGGGGAAAAATATGTTTATAGGGCATTAACATACTGCAGAAAATGTGAAATTTCCCCCAGTGAACCTACACATACACACATGTCATAGAACCAGAGCGAGCATTCAATATTTCAAATTCTCTCATACAGCTAATGTGGTTCTCTTTCCTACTCTTAAATCCCTCCCCTGTCGTATTATAATTTCACAGTGCCTTCAGATTTCAAAGGCATTTTATGGAAAGAGGTCTAGTCTAAGCAATGGCTTCAGAGAAGATAGGATGCCAGGGAGAATTTTATGACATCTCCTGTATCAGACTTGCAGAACATACCATCTACCAAAGGATTTCTGAAAAATGTACGGTTGCCACTGTTGAATCTCCTCTGTTTATCATGTGACCTGCAGCAACCAAACATCTTCAGTCTGTCTCTAGTCTAAACTGCCTGGGGCCCAAAGAAGCTTATTCTATTTTAACTTTGGCCCTTACCTAACTGCCAAGTTGTGCAGATCTGTTCTAGATGTTAGGTCAAGTGCAATGTGGGAATCAGGCCCCAGAAAGAATTAGACAATCTGGTATAGAGGACAGAGGTGCTAGACTCTAGATCCAGGAAAGATTTGCCTTAAATCTTGCGTCAGACACTTATTCTTTGTGTCTGTACATTTCTAACAGCCACTTAAGCCTTTTGAGTCTCAGCCTCTTTATCCATAAAATGGGGAAACAGAGATAACCCCTCCTTCAAAATATTGTTTGGACAAAATGATGCAGTGCACAAAAAGTTTCAGTGAAACTCAAAAGTGTTATATAAAGGCCAGTTATCATTATTTTTTTGTTGTTTTGTTTTATTTTCCCCATGACTGAGAGCTCCTCTTGACAGAAGGGGAGATCAGGAACTGTTCTAATATGGAAACAGGAATGGTCATTTTTGCAAAGGAAAATGCACGTGTAATTACAATTTTATAAAATGTTTCAGAGTCAAATGCAGAAAGAGAACTTTAACGACTATCAAAACTCATGTTTTTCTCTGCTCTTTTTTCAGATAAAAGTATTTCATCTTTGCCTAATGTAACCTAAATCTGTTTCAGCAATTACTGAATAGAACTAAAGCACTAGAGTTCTGTTGTTTAGAAAGATGGCATTTGTAATACAATGAAAAAGTAAACAATTTTTAGTGGGGAGGAAAATTTTGCAGAATTTGCACATTGCATAATAACACTTGCTACATTTTTGAGACTGATACACCCTCCCATCTTTACACAGGGAATAGTTAGCTATGTGGTAGGGGAAACTTGTTCTCATCCTTTCCCCAGGGTATGATGCATGGTTGAGAACTTAAAAGCTGATATTTTCAAAGTGCTTCTCACATCATCTGCTTAGCTGAGGGAATAACAATTCATAATTTTATTAGCTTTAGGATTTTCAAAATGTTTTACACACAAGTTGTCATTTGGGTTTCACAACAACCATGCAATCTGAAGTTCATAATACAATTACTGCTGCCATTTTAAGGAAAATGGAACTTGGCAAAAGTGAAATGATTTGCCCAAAGTCATATAGCCAGTAAAGTAACAGAGCTCAAATAGAAACCAAGGTTTTTACCCATCAAATCCAGTGGGGGTTTTTTCCTTCTTCCATGCTGACCCTTACAACTTTACTGATAAACACCAACAGTATATTTTAATGATTCCACACATTAATTGCCATACTAGTCTACAGTATGAAGGAACATGTTTGAAATCAATAATTTAAAATTAGGCCTCTCAGAGGGCATGGAAGGTTCCTCAATATCAACTAGAAATTACAAGTTAGTTGGGTAGTTTTTACTTTATTCAATAGCTAACATTGTTATAGTACTTTAAGATTTGCAAAGGGCTTTACAAATATTATCTCATTATATCCAACCCTGGCTGGGAGTTAGATAACTAGCTATTTATTAGCGATTATTATCCCCATTTTACAGATGAGGAAAATGAGTCAAACATTAGACTAAATGTCACCCAGGGTTACACAGGTAATAAATGCATGAGATGAGATTTGAACTTGGGTCTTCCTGATTCCAAGTTCAATACTTACTATGCTACTTAGCTGCCTCTAGGGTCATGGATTTAGAGTCGGAAGAGATCTTAGAGACCACTGAATGTAATCCCTTCATTTTACAGATGAGAAATTAAATCTGAGAAAGTTTCATGATTTGCCTACAGTAATATACTAATAAGTTTCTTAACTCAAGTGTTCCCTGACTTTATATTCATTACTCTCCTCTACTCTGTGACTGTGCCAACAGAATCTTCTGAATGCAAAATAGGTTACTGATACAACTGATGAAAAAATTGCCCAAAATAAAATATTCAAGAAAAAATCAGATTCCTTCTAATTTAAATAAAATTAAATAAATCTATTATATTATCCCTCCATTCCATTTTCTGGAACACAAAAGGAACATTTAGCACGTTAGGAAAACCAAGTGGACAAAAAAATTTATAGTGTCCGTATTATGACATGCTTTTGGACAGGCAGACCCACTGTATTTGTCCATCAACATATATTGCTTGGACTGGCACCAACAACGGATAATGAACTGGGGCCAGAACTGAATAGAGGAGAGCAGCCTAGATTGCATTTAAGAATTTTTCCATCTCTTTCAGGAATCCTAAACTGTTCCTTGCCAAAGCAGCCTATCTTTATCTATTTTAATTGGACTTTTTAAAGCAATAGTAATCATCAGATCTTGGTTGAATGACTATAACTTATGGAACACCATGATCTCAGAAAAATCAAAATTGCAAGTGATCCACAAGGTCATCAAAAGACATACGGTGACTGGCAGTAGAATGTCAGCTCATTGAAGGCAAAGATTCTTTTGTCTGTGCATTCTCAAGGCCCTAGCACAATACCTTGTACATAGTAGGAAGAAATGCTTATTGAATTAAATCAAGATAGACTGGAGCGTATTGTCAATAATAACTTATTCAAGCATAATGTATTGTCTATCCAACTGGAGAAAGAAATGGGCTGATCATGTAGAAAGTGAGGAATGGTCAGCCCAAATTCTATATTGGTATCTATGAAATATGAAAAGAAACAGAGGAAAGCCTTAAATGTGTGGAACAGATAAAGGGCCAGAGTTGGAGTCTAGAAGATTTGGGTTTACCTCCCCAGTCTGGTACTGGGAGTAGTTGTGTAAACTTGGATAAGCCTTTTAGCCCCTTAGGCTTCAGTTGCTTCATATTTAAAATGAGGAAGATGGGTTCTAGAGTACCTACCTCACAGGATGGTCATGAGGCTCACATAATATAAGGTATGTGAACTGTTTTGTAAATTTTAAATCACTTTGTAAATATCAATGATCATTATTTACTTTATTATCCTACATGAAAGATTTCCAGAAAGACCTGAACAAGACTCATATGTGGTGATAAGGCATTTGTGACTTATAGTCTGTGCCTCTGGGAGAATTCATTGAAATTTCCAAAAGAAATATACTCATCCTCCTTGGGTTCACCCCCGCCTACCTTTCTTCCTGTCCCTATCCCTTCCAGGAGACAATGGAAATAGTAATGTCTACAGAAGTCAATTGACTGATTCTATCTATTAAATAAAGCTTTCATTCTTCACTTCTTGCTCAAGGATAATGTCTAAGTTAATTAAAGAAAATTAAATATTAAAAAAAATAAAGGAGGTGTGTTTGCTGAAATCAGAGATAGGATAGAAGATGTAGAAGATGTGATCCAGGAAAGCCTCATCACGTTAATGAAATTCTCTGACTGAATTTAGTTAGAGAATTTAGTTTCTAAATTTATAATTTAGAATTTAGTTCTAAATTATGTCTGAAGGACAAGGAAGGTGAACATTGATAAAAAGGATAGCAACTGGGATGGTGAAAGACCTTTATTTAATCTATGCTATGTGAGGATCACTTGAAGAAACTAGGAATCTTTACCCTGAACGAGAAAATATTGGGGCAAGAAAGAGGTATCCTTTTCTAATTATTTGAAGGGCTGTCACAAGGTAGGTATATTTGATTTGCTTTGTTTGGTCCTAGAGGGAAGAACAGTAACAGTAGAAAGAACAATAGATTAGCATTAGAGAACCTGGGATCTAATCTTTCCTCTACCATTTACTACCTATATGACCTTGAGCAAATCATTTAACCATTGTTGGTCTCTATATCTCTATTGGTAAAATGAGACCATTGGATTAGATAATCTCTAGGGACCATTCCACCTCTTTTTGATCTTTACATCCTATTTAGAACTATCCCAAAGTAGAAATAGGTAGTCTTAGATTCTAAGACTTAGAAGGTAATGTCTTCCCACTCCCTCAATGTGGATCTTCAAGAAAAGACCAAATGACCACTTGCTGGTTATATTATAATGGGCATTCTTTTTTGTGAATGGGTTGAATTGTATGGCCACTGAAGTACCTTATAATTCTGAGAATCTGTACTACTGGGCTGAAGCTTTTGTTCTGCCTCTGAAAATATCTTCTTATAGAAGATATGGATAATTTAAATGATACCGTGGTGAGATGACTGAGTGTATCTCCTGATGGGTAGAGAGTAACCTTGGCCTGGATATTATGAACTCATTTATACCTCATTGAGGAGCGAAGTTAGCAGTGTGTATACTCTTCTTTACTATTTAAATTTTGCTTTCTTCATTTGAATATTAATAGAACTTCTTTTTAAGTTTCATTGATATGTTTTATTTACAACACCATCTTCATTTCCAAAAGAAGCAGAGTCTGCCCTGAAGGAGTATACATTCTATGGGGGGATACAACATTCAACATATGTACAAAAAAACATTGATTTTCCTGATTCTGCTCACATTACTTTGCATCAATTCATGCAAATCTTCTTGCGTCTCTGAATTCTTCATATTGATCACTTCTTATAGTCCAGTAATTTGCCATTACATTAATGTCTGCAATTTGCTTAGTCATTCCCTAGTTGAAGGGAATCTGCTCTGCTTCCAGTTGTTCGGCATTATAAAGGTGCTACTATACATGTGCTGGTGTATATGATACTTTTCTTTCTGTCTTTGAACTCCTTAAGGTATATATGTCTTCCTTTGGGATCTCTGAGTCAAAGGTAGAGATATTTGGTTCCTGTTTTCCCTTCTGGAAGAGAGCCAGGTGAGAAGAATCAGAGGAGAAAAAAAGGGTGGTGGCAGTATTCACTGAAGGAAATGAGAACTAAATTCTGGGGGAATTCAAAGATGATAGAAAGGGGAGAAGAGGAAACTGATCTGTAACTGAGAATTTTCTCAGGGGTGGGCGTGGCGTTAATGTCAACCATAAGCTACCATAATACCATACACACATGTTAACACATATAGTTTAGCTGTGAGTTTGCTAAGGCACAAGTCAAAACTTGGGAATTGTGTTGTAACAGTGTGAACCAAGAGACTGGCCAAAACTAGGAGGCTTTCTTGCTTGCTTTCTTTCTTTCTTTCTTTCTCTCTTTCTCTCTCTCTTTCTCTCTTTCTCTCTCTCTTTCTCTCTTTCTTTCTCTTTTTCCTTCCTTCCTTCCTTCCTTCCTTCCTTCCTTCCTTCCTTCCTTCCTTCCTTTCTATTTCCCGCCTGCCCACAGAACAGTAAATAGCCCTAGGAAATTGATATATCCCCTTTCAATCTCATTGCAGATTTCAAATATTAACAATGATGTTTGTCAGCTTATGAGTAACTCTGTTTCTCATGCAAGTAAGTGGAAATTCGGATTGTTTACCTCAGGGTAGTGATGGATCATCAAAGCATCCCAGAAACGCAAGATGTCAGAACACTATGAGGTAATTTATTGGGTCATCCCCCATTCTACACCCACAGCACTGAAAGGATGATCTCTACATTTCATTTTCTTTTTGTCATTGGTTTTCCCAGGAGAGCTACACACACATACACATATATACACATATATGTCTGAGTCTATGTGTATTTTACATAGAGTATTATATATAACCTACATATATGCATATATTGGACTGTTTATAAAAATGTATGTATATAAATATGGTGAGTGTGTGTACATGTGCATGTGTGGACACACACACAAATTAATAACAATGGGGTTTCAACAGTATCTCTTAGGATTCTTTTATCAGATCTCTGGGTGACTTCAGTGCACTTGGATTTATAATATGGTGAAAGGGCTCAAAAGTCCTCTTATAGACCGCTGACTTGTTCAATCATAGGTGCTTAGGAACAAAATTCCCACTATTGTGGAGAATGATTTTTTTAAAAACATACAAAGTTTAAGACGCTTGAAAATGCATAAAATTTCAAAGGGAGGAGATTCTCACAGATAAACCCTTCTCATTTCTAAATTCTTATTCATTTCTGAAATAGAGACTAAAGTATCTCAAAAAGCCTCCCAAGAATGTTATCTTTTGTACTCAACCCCAGTATTTGCTGCCAACCCCAAAGCTCACAAAGCTGATTTTATGAGAATAGACTCTGTTCATGCAGCAAATATAGACAAGTAAATGGTATTATTTAGCCCCAAATGTTTTTCCCTCTCAAGTTCTGTTTCACTGCTCTTAATAGCAAGCAATGACATTGAGAAAGCAACCCTAGCATTTCAATAGGTGGGGCAGTTTTAAGAACCAAATGACTAAATTTGGAGGGGCCTCATCCTCTAGTAGACACACTTGGGCCCCTTTCCAAGAAGTATTGGCACTGTCAAATGTCTCCTCACTGGACCTTTCTGTAAGATCCTTCTCCACAGTTCCAAGTTCTTTCAAATTAGGTTTATGCACAAATTGACCAATTAACAGACATTTAAGTACCTTGTTTAGGCATTGGAACACAAAGACAAAAGTGAAACAGTCCCTTTTCTCAAGAACCTTGTATTCTGTTGGGGATAGACAACATGTCTAAATGTATAGCTAGTTCCTGATTGGTGTGAGCAAGGAATCCATGACTTGTTCACATTATTTGAATTCATACTGCATATTTTCAATGGGCAACTACATTTTACACAATTATAACTTCTAATAATGTAAATGAAAATATACATGTACACCCAAGCACATTAAAAGATACAGCATTCTTGCTAATCAGGGTCTATCTCTACATACAAAACACATGAAAGACCATTTTTAATTGCATTGCAGGCATGGGGGAGAGGCAGGGTAAAATCACAGAGATGGAGAGGAAAACAGAGAATTATAAGAATAGGTCTGATTGACCGCAGAATGTATGAAGGGTAGTAAGGAAGCCTGAGGTCAGGTTGTGAAGGTTGTTAAATGCCAAAGAGAGAAGTTTATATTTGCTCATAGAGTTAACAGGGAGAAACTAAAGTTTATAGAGTAGAATAACAACATAGTCATACCTATGTTTGAAGAAGGTCATATTATCAGACATGTAATGTGTTGATGGTTGTGTAGCAAGACATAAAGCAGGGAAAACAATTTGCAAGGTACTGCAATAGACCAAATGGGACACAATGAATCCCTGAACTAAACTTTCTTTTATTTTTTTTCGGGGTAGGCAGGTAGAGAGAAGAGAGCAGATGCAGGAGATGATGTGGAGTTAGAAACAACAAAGTTTGGCAAGAGATTGGACTGTGAAGTAAGAGTGAAGAGATGAGGATGAAAGTGAGACTATGAGCCTGGCCAACCGAACAGATGGTAGAATTCTCTACAGTAATAGGGAAGTTGGGGAGGGAAAGAGAGTTGGAAGAGAATCAATCCACACACATTTATTAAATGCCTACCGTGTTTCAGACAATGTGCTAGGCACTAGAAAGATAAAGAGTTCCTGTTTTGGATATGGTGAGTTTGAGATGACTTAGACATCCACTTAGATATATCAACAAGGCAGCTAGTAAATCAGGACTAGATCTCAGAAGAGAGACATATTTTATAGGAAGGAATCATTCCTTAGAAGATAAAAGTTATAAAATCCATTACAAATGCAGTGAAAAACTTTTTGTCCAAATGATGTCCCATTCACAAGCTGGATCCTAAGCAAATGGTAGATTGTAGGAGTTTAGCAGCTAAAGTAATGTTTCTAGGTGCCCCAGGCTTTGCCTCTTTACCTTGAGATGACCTCTGGGAATTATAGACTGGTAGCAATAGGCAATGGTAGTGAGGAGTACGAAGAAATCTGCTCTAACCTTAGGAACCCATGGATTTCTCCAAAAGGTCAATTTGTATGACACCCTCCCCCTGCCCACAAGAATCTGCGGCAATCAGTTCCTAGACAATTTAATATGAAATGAGACTTTTCAAGGACCTAATGCAATTCTGGATGGTATATATGGGGGTATTAGGGAATGATAGGAATGGATTGGTAGGAAATTAGAAAAGATAAGTATTAAAAAGTATGTACCTTCCCAATTCCCTTCATCTCACCTTCATCAGGAGATGGTCTGGATTTGCATTGTAATTCATGGGAAAGCTATGGGTTTCCTAGGCCTAAAATTTCATCCATGGAAGGCACCCCAGTTCAGGGATTTTCTCCAATGTGAATGTCCACTGGATGTAGACTTTCAAAGGCACTACTACACTGCAGCTGAATGTGATCCAATATCTCTGCTTCCCTTCAAACAGCTTAGTTTCTGCTACCCCTAGAAAGCACATTGAAAACACGAGGAAACAAGGGAGGACAAGGCAAGGGAAAGCAAGGCCAGGGAAGGGAAGGCAGAAGGAAAAGGAAGGGAATGGAAAGCAGAAGGAAAAGGAAGGGGGAGAGAAAGCAAGGGAAGAGAAGGCAAAGAAAGGGAAGGCAGAAGGAAAAAGAAGGGAAGGAAGGGAAAGCAGAAGAAAAGGAAGGTGAAGAAGGGAAGGGAAAGCAAAGCAAGGGAAGGCAGAAGGAAAAGGAAGGAAAGGCATCTAAAAATGAGAAAGCTGGACTAAACAGGCATCTAAGGTCCTTTTCAGATCTAAACCAATGATCCTATGAAAATGACTTCATTATTATATGTGACCTGCCAAAGAGCTGGCAACATCATTTAAGCAAGGCTAGCTTACTATTTCAAAGAATGTAGTTGGTGCCAAGACATAGGCTGATTGATCATTTTAACTGCCTAAATGGAGGAGCTAATTCATGTTCTAATTGAAAATCTCCTCTACAACATAACTGCTCTGTGCAACAGTTCTTGTGGGGAGCCAGTCTTACTTCAAAGAGTCTACTGCCTCCTGGGACTGTACGCACTATTTTCTTTATGCCTTGCCAAAATGTTTGTTTGCCATTGCATAGACATGGACTAAATATCACTTACGTAAAGAAATGTGCATCACAGAGAAAGGATGATGTTACAAGCTCACAGATGCCAAAGTGATCAGAAACACTTCAGAGATGAAGTCTAACTCATTACTTACCTCTCTAATATTTCAGAGGATTGCATAGGGGCCGCTGAAAGATTCTACAAACAATGCGTAAAGGAGCCATTAGCATGAGGCACTTAAACAAGCAGGGCATGTTTGGGTATAGTGAATGCCTGTGCTAAAATCACTTAATCCTATTACCATTAGCAAATACCTGTTAGCTGACGCACTTGCTCACTGGCACTCTCTAAAAGAATTATAATGGTCCAGCCTTGTGGTGCTATCATTGAATGAAATGTGCCAGGCTTCTTTGCAAAATCAAGAGACTAAAAGTTTCTTTGTTAAGTCAATTGTTTCTAGAATTCTGACTACATGTTCCCATACAGAGAATGTTATAAGTAGGGGTTAGGTTCTCAGCACATCTTAAGGACAATAGCTTACATTTATATGACACTTTAGATACATTGTCTCATTTGAGCCAAGTAGTAATCAATTAAATAGATAATAAAGTGGAGGGGGAGGGGGTGTTGCCCATGTAGTTTGCATATATATATATCCACATGGATTGTTTAAACTGGATGACAGGAAGAATGAATATCTCTGGAATATTGTCTATTCTTCTCCAAGGGAGGCTTTGAATTCTGCCTACAGGGGAGTAGGAGAAGAGACCCTGAGACTGGTCATGATGTTCTCCTCTGAGATTGGGTTCTCAAGAACATATGTGTTTATTCCTGATGAATATTGCTTGGTCAGAGGAATGATTTTGTTTTTTTTTATGTAATAAATTTTGTTGTTTCTTGTTTACATCATTCATTTTCATGAGATTTTTGAATAACAAATTTTCTCCCTGTCTTTCCCCTACCAAACCCCAAAACAGCGATCCCACTGTAGAGCCTGTCCCCTGGTCTGCTCTCTAACTTTCTGGTAGGACAGGGAGGGTCTCCCTACCCCATCCCCTGTATATCTTAATTCCTAGTTGCAGGTATTGCAGAACTTAAAATTCTAGATTCTTTCAATTCCTCCCTTGTCACCCACCCCTGCTGGAAGGACAACCAATTCAATACAGGCTGTGTAGGTGTGATTATACAGGACATCTTCAAAGTGGACATATTGATCATATGTCCCTCCTTCCTATTCATCCCCCCCTTGTTCTGTTCTCTACCCTGTCCCTGTCCCTTTATTGAAGTGTTAGCATCCAGCATCCCTCCCCCAGACCCTGCTCTCCCCTCCATCATCCTGTCTTTCATCCCCACACCCCCTATTCTCTTATGTGGCATGATGCCCAGTTTAGAGTTTATGCCATTTCTTCCCTAAGCCAGATTCAATGAGAGTAAATGAAAGTGAAATTCTAACAGTTATCCCTTGCCTCTTCCACACAGGATGGTTAACCCCATTTTGTCTCTCCCTGTCTC
>JAQQSW010020461.1:0-10851 GCA_028646575.1 Pseudocheirus occidentalis | reverse complement strand
TATATGGGGGAGAAAGAGAGAAAGAAAGAGGAGGGGGAGGAGAGAATCTTTCTTGGGACTGTTTCATTTTCGTCTCTGAATCCTGACAGTGCCTGGTCTGTCATAGGCATATGCGTGTATGCATATATGTGTGTGTGTGTGTATATATATATATATATATATATATATATATATGTAAATGTATATGTATATGTATGCATGCATATATGTATCAAAGTCAGTATCTCTCAGGGACAAAACTACCTCATGGCAACAAATTTCAAAAAGTACATTAACTCTTTGTACATAAAACTAGAGTGATTTTTAAAGGCAAACTTTTGCTGCAATTTGCTAAATTTCACCTAGAAGAAGTCAATTCTTTCAAAGCTATGTAAGTTACTGGTGGTAACTTAATGCTTTGGAGAGTCAATACTTTCATATTTTTAAAGTATTTAAAGACATGCTAAAATATGGTGACATGTAATAAATTCTAGGCTAGAGAACAGCACCAGACTAGAATTTGGACTTCTCTTCATTTCACAAGTGAGAAACAGACCTAGACAGTGAAGAGAGCTGGCCAAGGTCATTCCGGAAGCAAGCAGAGGCCGGACTTTACAGCTGGGACCTCAGACTTCAAATTTAGAGCATGTTCTGTGTCCTACTTTCAAAATCTGTGTTGTTTCTATGGAAGACACAGAGACTCAATAATGGGGCTCACTTAGGACTTGTCACACTTGTCTGGGAAGCCTTTTTGTTCTTAAAGTCGACTACATATATGTATATATAATCAATATATGTATGCATGTATATTTTGTTTGCTATATATGTACAACATGTGTAGATATAATTGACCACATATACGATGCATATGTATGCATATATATACGAGAGGGAGGGAGTCCCTCTTGGGACTGTTTCATTTTTGTCTTTGAATCTTGAGTACCTAACAGTGCCTGGTCTGTCATAGGCACATGCATGTATGCATGTATGTGTATGTATGTATATATTCATAAATAGGTGCACATGGTTATCCATGAGCATGTACACACAAATGTGTATGCACACATATGTGTATACACATGCATACACATAGTTGTTTTCGACTATATTTGAGAAGTACACTGGGAATGGAGAGAGGAGGGGTAGTAAGACCAAGTCCTTCATTAAATAATGTCTTCAGGAGAATTTCCCTTCCCTCAGCTTCTGTCTCATTCCAGGCAGCTGCAGGGGCTTTTTGGGCTCACCCAGAACTCAGAGAACATTGCCAGGTCAGCAGTCCATTTTAGACACAAGGAGTATTATTTAGTCTAGAAACTCTCAAAGGAAATATCCACTTACACGTGAAAAAATCTCTGGAATTTCTCTGTTTCTCTCTGTCTCATGTCCCTGTATCTATGAAACCTCCTTGAAAACCTCCCAAGTACAACCCCTGCTCTAGGTTTCTTTTATGGACTCTTCTGCTCCCTTGCATCTCGAAAGACATGGTCTCCTCTCTCCCGGTGCCACCCAGAGGGCTTCTGTTGAGATCCCAATGACTAGCTCTCTACTAGCTGTGTACAGGATGGGTTAGGGATGGTAACCTGGTGGCTTAAATTGTCAGGTTGAATGAGGAAAGTGGTCATGCTCAGTTTGGGGAGGAGTAACAAGCTTTTTCACAAGTAACTTAGCAATTAAATGTATGTCTTCCATAATAGCCCTTTGCCTCTTATCTTTGCCATTTCCCTCTTAGTAACTATGGGAGCTAAGAAAAATTTTGAGTATGGACAAAATCAGAAATATGGACTCTTCAATGTATATTTTCATCAATCTTTCCCCTTTTCCTTTCTTCTTACATTTTTTTTGCTACACTTGCTATGAATTTCCCTCTTTTACCATAGAGGACATGGCTGCCTAGTTACTTGATCCAATTTATGGGTGAGGAGTCAAGGGCTGGCAATACCATGGTAATCTTGGGAGCTATATGCTCCACCTTCCATGAGAGGTTCATCAGGGGGAAAGCTTGCTATGATTCTTAGAGAATTGGCTATCTCTGTCTCCTAATTCTGTCCTAACTTCAGGTAAAGCTGAGGAGTGTGTGAGTGCCAAATGAGGTAGAAACGATAGTGAGCAGTGTAGGTCAGGCATTCAAGGAGAGAAAAACTAGAGAGAGAAAAGATAGGTACAGGAAGTCTGTGCCTATGGCTACTCTCAACTCCATTTCATACATCACTAGTGATGGTCAAACCATGAAGAGTGGTTTGCATCCCACATAGCCCATCTGATAAGTCATTCTGAGAAGTCAGGAAGGATTTGGAGAGCAGGATTGGGGCTCCTCCAAAGCCACAGAGGAGTACATGGGAAAAAGGAGTCAGAAGAATAATTAGTGCCCCAGCTCTCAAGTTCTTTCAACCGACTGGATGTTGACCCTCCAGGAGAACATGTGTGGACCAATTCTGGACCAGTTGCTCACTCCGATATTGTAGAGGCTTTCTAGCTCCAGGTGGAAGAGTCTAAAGAGGGAGATTTGAGTCTAAACACTTGAACTGTGCTCTGAGCTCTTCTGGGTTTAGAGAATATCTCTCAATTGATTAAGGGCTACCTGCTTGGGTCTTAAAGAAGTTATAATTAAGTTCTGATATACTTCATTCCTTTGCCTCTTATGGTAATAAGTAAAACACTGTATACAGTTAAGTCATGCTCATATGGTCAACTCAAGGATGTCATGTTCATGTGATTGGGGTACATCGAAATTCATCAGGGAAGGGAGGTGGACAGAGTCATCCAGTGAGTTAGGACAGAGCCAAGAGATTATTGACTATATCCATATGGACATCTAACCTTTTTTGTTTTGTTCACTCTCTCCCTCTCCCTCTCCCTCTCCCTCTCCCTCCCTCTCTCTCTCTCTCTCTCTTTCTCTGTCTCTCTCTGTATATGTGTATATATACACACATACATACATATATGTACATATACACACATATATAGATATATGTATATATATATATTTCTTGCTGTTCAGTTATTTTTCAGTTGTGTCCAATTCTTCATGATCCCATTTGGGATTTTCTTGGCAAAGATATTGGAGTGATTTGCCATTTCCTTCTCCAGCACACACACACACAAACACACACACACACACAAATATTTGTAAAGGCAAACAGGAGGGCGGAGCAAAGGGCAAGGAGGAATCACTACTCCTACTTCTATCTTCACTTTATGACTTTCTTTTAGCATTCTTTTTGCTTCTCCTGAACCCCAACAGGAATACCAGATGCTAGGCATACCTGAATTAGGAACTGGGTGCCAGGGTATGGAGAATACATAGTGAGAGGTTTCTATGAATCTCATTAGACCTATCTAGGTGAACCTAATGAGATATCCAACATCTGATGCCTTCCTCCCTTAAATAGAAATCATGGTAGTGGTGGGAGGTAGGGTGTGGTTTGACCATCTGTCAGGGATGTGTTAGAGGTGGGACCAGATGGTTTCTAAAATTCCTTCTAATTCTAAGATTCTTTGGCTTTCTAAAGACTGGGAAAGAAACCTTTGTTGGGCATGTAAAGCTCTTTCCAACCTGGGTCCTTCCTACCTTCCAAGGTAAGAGTTTACTATACTCTTAAACTCTTAACTATTAACTAATACTCTTACTAAACTCTTAACTCTTTCTACTCATTACTCCCATTCATACCCTTAATTCCACCACATTGGCCTCCTTGCTGGTCTTCAGACACTCTGCTCCTGACTCTTTGTCTTTGTGCTGGTGGTGCCCCTGCCTAGAACCCTTTGCCCTCTCACTCCTACCTTCCTTCAATGCCACCTCCTGCAGGAGGCCATTTCCAGCCCCAGCCCCAGCCCCCACACTAGTGGCTTCTCTTCTAAGGTTACCTTCTAGAAGGAAGGGAATAAATATTTATATACCATCAAGCACCTCACAATTAGTATCTCATATGATCCTCATAACAACCCTGTAACATAGGTGCCCATTACCCCCATTTTACAGATGAGGAAACTGAGTCAGAGGTGAAGGGATATTTGCCCAGGGGTCACACTAGTAAGTGTCAGAGAGTGGATTTGGTCTTCCTAACTCAAGTCCTAGAGCTGTATTCATGGCATCTCATAGCTGCCTCTCCCTTCCACTCAGCATTTATGTATTTATAGACTTGATGTCTCCTTTTAAATGTAAGCTCCTTGAGGGCAGGGGCTGGTTTTTTTTCTTCTTTATATCTCCAGTGCTTAAGAGTACCTGTCACAAGGTAAATAGGGACTAGAGACTGCACCTGTGATTTCACTGGTATAGAGAATTTTTGGTGGAGGCATCTTCTGCTCATGCAGGCTGACACCTCTGCATGGTCTTAGAGAGGTCTCAGAGCAATGGGAGGCTGGATGATTCCCTTGGGGTCACACAGCCAGTGTGACTCAGTAGTGAGACTGGGCCTCAAGTCTTTCTGGTTCTGTAGCTGTTTTCCTAGGCTTATAGTAAACTCTTAATTAATACTCCATTGATAGATTGATGAACCACAAACACCATTGTGTTATAACCTCTCCTTCCCTATGACTCTCTTATTCCTTCCCATCCAAGCGTAATCTAAGATTCTCTGGGGGAAGATTCCAATTCTCTAGGGTCTCTGGGAGCATGACCTCCTTTTCTTCCCTGTAATAAGTTGAACCAAGCCCTCTTATAGGAAGAGTTACTCTATGCAATAGCTAAAAAAAATGGCACTCAGAGGAGTCAGGCTGGCATGGAAAGGACCTTCTGGAAATGAGGAGGAACTTTTTCAAAGGCCAGGTGTGAACATTTTAAATGGAATAAGTAGAAAAATAAATGGAGTCTATAAAATATGCTTACATTGCATTTAAGATATTAACAAGCCAGCTGTACCAACCACTTTTCAGTCCCTTTTCAAGAGGCCAGTATGTTTCTGCCAGACTTCTAGAATTGTTTTGAAAACAAAATGTGTTTACCATAGGAAAGCTCCCAAAAACTGAGCAAGAAACAATTTGTCTTGCTTTCCTGACTTAAGTTTTGCATTCTGAAATTCTTTAAGCAAGAGACTAAATTTTTCTTTTCCGAAATAAAGACCTAAGGAGTTTGAGGTTTGTTTTTTTAAAAATGCAATCATACATTAACTTTCTCTCACCCCTTAAAAAAAGTGGAAACTTTGGGTCTGAAATATTTAATTGGATAGCAGGGGCGTTGGATGGAAGAGAGAATAAATCTGCCGGTGTGTGAGTTCTTTAGCCCAGCTCAGCTCTCATTCGTGAAACTGGTAGTGACAGGTGTCGATCTGTTAAGGGACATAATTAAGCATTCATACATGGCACATGGTAAAGTTGCATAAGTCTCTTTTGATGTGGAAATAGTTTCCTTGAAACCACTGAGGTCACTTAGAATCTTACAAAATACCTTTTGAATAAGACTGAGAAAAGGGGGGCTCATGGTTCAGTGGAAAGATCACTGGCTCTGAAAATAGGGAAGCTGGGTTTGAATCACACTTCTGACGCCTAGTGACTGTGATTCTACTTCCCTGGTCCTCAGTTTCCTCATCTGTAAAATGAGGGAGCTGGGCTAGATGGCCTCTGAAGTCTAGTTCTAGCTTTATAAGTCAATTCATCTTTCTGGGCCTCAGTATCCCCGCATATAAAATGGGAGGACTGGGCTAGATATTTCCTGAGATCCCCTCCAGCCCTAGCTCTGGGATCCATATTATCCTACGATCTGTTTGGGGGTCCCTAATTGGGCTTTAGGCTATTTTTAAAACCTCATCCCCACTCACATCCACCCACCATTACCCTTCTGGAGAAATGGGAGCAAGCCTCCGCCATTGCAGTCTCCGGGATGGCAAGGGTTAACGGAGTCAGGCCAGGCGGGCTGGGATGGAAGGCTGCTCGCCTTCCTCCAGGTGTCTCTTACACAAAGTTTCCAGCCGGGCTGTTGGCTGGAGGCTTTCCCTTTTCCCATGGCTTGGGCATCAGCTTTCCAGAGCTCTCTCCGGAAATCCCGAGTAATGGACACCTGCCTGCCTCTGCTGCCCCGCTGAGAAATCCCAGCAGCTAAACAGCTCCATTGAAGGGCTGGCTCCGGCTGGCCGACAGCATTTCAGATGGGTTTCCTCTGGAGTCAGGGGCTTGGAAGTAGGCAGGAGCCATTTGGCTGGGGGAGAGCAGCGAGCACCTGCATTCTTCAATCAAAGAAGGCTTTTCTTCCCCTCTGCTCGTTTCCTAGAGGCAATAAAAAAGCAGGACGTGCAGAACTGGAGATTGCAAAGATCTGGAAGGTGGGAAGCAATGTTGGGTATTAATTCCTGAAATCTCTCCTAGGAGTCAGCTCCTGTCTCTACCTCCCCTTGTGGTCTTCGACAAGTGACTTCACTTTCCTGGGCCTCAGTTTCATCTTCTGTAAGATGGGAGAGCTCTGAAGTTCCTTCCAGCTCCAAAGCCTCTAATCTATTCATTGTTCTACTGAGGGGGAGAGAGATAGAATATGTATACAGAAAATTAAATACATGGAACACTACATACAAAGTCATTAGAACTATTCTAGAGGAAGAAGAGAGAGCATGGACTGCAGGGGTTGGGGGTGGGGGAGTATTAGAAAGATCCTCATGTAAAAATTCCTAATAAGTTAAGCCTTGAAGTGAACCTGGAGTGAGGAGGGAGAGCATTCCAGGCATAAGGCACAGCCTGAGCAAAGGCACAGAGGAGGACTTTTACAAGATCTGATAAAGAGAGATGGATATTTGGGTAGATTTGTCTCGGTCCAAACATCTGTTTATACCTCAAGTCAAGCATTTATTGAGTGTCTACTATGTGTGGAAAGTACTCTGTTAAATGTGTATGTGTGTGAGAGAGAGACAGAGAGACAGATGGGGGGGGGAGAGAGGGAGAGACAGAGAGAGGAGAAAGAGAAGGGAGAGGGAGGAGAGAAAGGAGAAGAGAAAGATAAGAAAGAAAGAGAGAGGAGGGGGAGAAAGAGAGAAAGAAGAGAGAAAGAGAAAGAAAGGAGAGAAGGGAGGAGAGAGAGGAAAGAGAGAGAAGAGAAAGAGAAAAAAGAAAGAGGAGAGAGAAAGAAGGAAGAGAAAGAAAGGAGAGAGGGACAAGAGAGAGAGACAGAGAGAAAGAGGGAGAGACAGAGAATTTGTAGTTTAAATAAGTGAGATTACAGGTGACTTCATATGTTTGTCTATCTATGTCTTCATCTATGACACCAAAGTATATCTGTTGAATATAGATGAGGGAAGGGAAATTTCCCTATCACTAGATGAGAGAAATGATGAAAAGTAATCCAACTTTATTTGGAAAGTACTCAGAATTACTTGAGGTCACATCCTCACATACCTCTCAGAGGCACAGAGGGAAAAAAATGTGATTCTGTGTTAAAAAGCAAAGCAAAACAAAACAATGACATACATTGAATGAAGAAGAGAAACCAGACAGCTGAAGCCTGGGAGAGGACTACAGAAGCCAAGGTCAAGGGTAGGCTTTTTGTTATTCAGTCAGGTTTTTAGTTGGGTCTGACTTTCTGTGGGGTTTTCTTGGCAAAGATACTGGTAGGGTTTGCCATTTCCTTCTCCATCCCATTTTACAGATGAAGAAGTAAGGCAACACCTAGGTAAGTGACTTGTCCAGGGTTACACAGTTAATAAGTGTCTGAGGTCGGATTTGAATTCATGAAGACAGCATGACTTTCTGCCTTGAGGCATAGCATTTGCACTGATGAAGGGCTCTGTCCTGCTGCTGATCATCACAGAAGCCTTGACCTGGGCTGGTTCAGTCCTCCTCAGGCAGCCTGGTGACCCCACGCTCCAATGGACTTATCATACTGGTCCCAGACTCATTGTGCATACCCACTCAGCTTTATCCCTATTGTTGTTCAAACTCCTGAGCTCAAGTCCAGCCTGGGCCTCCCTTCGGTCAAAGAGATTCCAGGCTGCACCTGCATTTTAGTGATGGGATTGACTGTTGTTGTTTTTGTATTTTTATGTATTGCTCATCTCAAGCAAAAGAGGCCTGAAATTCTAGGTAGGAACTTTATGTAAGGGATGGGCACTCATCGTATTGAACTAAGTTCAGGCTTTCCACCCAGTGAGATCCATGGAAGAACTCTGTCACCTGTATCTGGCTAAGCACATATATGTTGTTGGTTATCTCCAGCATCTTTGCCAAAGGGACACTGGGCTTACTGTTTTCCTGGTAGGAGGCGGAGATCATGGCGGCGATGCTAGGAACCTGTCAGTGCTGAAGCCTGGAAAATTTTGTTTTGCTTTTTTAAAAATTAAACTTACCATTGCCTCCAGTTGCTGGAGCCTTCCTCCTACTCTGGAAATTTTTCCTATGTCATTTTCCAGGCCTTTTAAAAATAAACCTGTCACAGCTGAGGGTGTCTCTTTCCAAGCACAGGGAAGCGTACCTATTTCTTAGACTGTTAGGGTTCTGCTTTTTTAAAAAGTCAGCTGAGCTGAGGAAGCTGGTGCCAAAGCTGTGGTTGAGGCTTGTGTCAACCCTTGACCTTGACCTCTGCCCCAACAAGCCTAGAGATAACATTTTGATAAATGTCTTTATACTTAGAAAATCGAACCTTTGGGAAGATTCTATTATATTTACTCAGGTCTGAAGCCCCATCTGAAGTTTCTCCTATTTATAGCACATTTTATAGAGAAACCGTCTATAACAATTGTTCATTTGTTTCAGTCGTATCTGACTCTCTCTGACCCCATTTGGGGTTTTCTTGGCAGAGACACTGAAGTGGTTTGCAATTTCCTTCTCCCACTCATTTTAAAGATGAGGAAACTGAGTCAAACAGGGTGAAGTGACTTGCCCAGACAGTTACTGAGAATCTGAGACTGGATTAGAACTCAGGACTTTTTGACTCCAGACCTGGCCCTCTATCCAGTGCATCCCTTAGCTGCCCAATAATAATGATAGCCAGCATTCATATAGGACTTACTATATGCCAGACCTTATGCTAAGCTCTATTAATATTACCTCATTTGATCATTACCATAACCCTGGAAAGCAGGTACTATTGTTTTCCTAATTTTACAGATGGGGAAACTGAGGCAGATAGCAGTTAAGTGACTTGCCCAGGGTCACCCAGCTTGTAAGTGTCTGAGGTCAGATTTGAATTCAGGTCTTTCTGACTCCAGGCCCAGCGTTCTATCCATGGAGGTGGCCCAAGGATGCTTTTCATGGAGACATTGAACACCTGGAGTTGGGGTGGGGGGGAGTGGCTAAGGAAGTCAGTCTACAGTTCTGGGGCATGAGAGAGGGAGTTAGAATAGGAAAGATTACTGGTCCATAAGGCTGGAGGAAGAGGAACAAGAAGTAGTAGTAAAGCTAACAATTGATAAGTCTCACCATCTCCCTCAGTCTCGTGAGATAGATGAAAGTCATTTTAGGATTATCCTCCCATTCTTACCTTCACAGGCTCAACAGCCAAGAACTAAAAGGGACTTTATCAGTCATTTAGTCCAACCTACTGATTTTACAGATGAGGAAACTGAGGCCCTGCAAGTTTAAGTGACTTGACTAAGGTCATAGGGGTTGGAAGCTCCTTCAAAGAATCTTTGTTTCTTCCTTCCTTCCTTCCTTCCTTCCTTCCTTCCTTCCTTCCTTCCTTCCTTCCTTCCTTCCTTTCTTCCTTTCTTCCTTTCTTTCTTCCTTTCTTTCTTTCTTTCTTCCTTTCTTCCTTCCTTCCTTCCTTCCTTCCTTCCTTCCTTCCTTCCTTCCTTCCTTTCTTTCTTTCTTTCTTTCTTTCTTTCTTTCTTTCTTTCTTTCTTTCTTTCTTTCTTTCTTTCTTTCTTTCTTTCTTCCTTCCTTTCTTTTTCTTTTTCTCCATCATTGTCACTTGCCAATGACTGCCCGCTATCCTTACCCCCAGTTTGTAACAATAGATTCCCTCCAGCCCAATTAAACACAGAAGGCCCAGACTTCTAGATTGAAACATTCAATAAATCAAATGTGTAAAGTCTTAGACATCATGAAGTATGTGTCAGCAGTGGATAGAGCATTGGCTCCTGAGTTAGGAGGACCTGAGTTCAAATCCAGAGCCAGATATTTACTAGGTGTATGACCCTGGACTACTGTCTTAAATGCCCTCAGCCTAAGTTTTCGTGTCTATAAAAGGGAAAATGGTAGTCCAGGGTCGTCACGACAATCAGATAAGATAATATTTGTCAAGTGTTTTATAAGCCTTAAAGTGCTATATAAAACTGGTTATTATTGTTATCATTATTAAAAAGTTAGTCAGTTACTCAAAGGCAATCCCTGACAACGTCACACTTCCAGAGGTCCTTCCTCCTCCCCCTGTACCATTGACCGAATCATCGGTGACTAGACCAAAAATAAACTGTGTATCTAGCAGGGAGCTGAGAGAGAATCCAATCTGCCAGTGAAAGAAAGAAGGGAAGGAAACAATCATTTATTAAATGCTTACTCTATACTAGGGCAGTTAGGTGGTATAGTGGAAAGAATGCCAGGCCTGGGATCAGGAAGAGCTCAATTCATATCTGATCTCAAATACTTACTGGCTATGTGACCCTGGGCAAGTCATTTCATGCTGTTTGCCTCAGTTTTCTCATCTGTAAAATGTGCCAGACAAAGAAATGGCAAACCGCTCCAATATCTTTGCCAAGAAAATCCCAAATGGGTGGTGAAAAATTGGACTGAAATGACTCAACCAGGCACTGGGCTAAGTGCTTTATAAAGCTTATTTAATCCTCCCAACACGCTTGTAAGATGAATGCTATTGCATTCATTCATCTCAGTAAAGGGACAGGGACAGGGTAGAGAACAAAACAAGGTGGGGGTGCAGGATAGGAAGGAGGGACATACAATTAACCTCTCACAATTTGCCCACCATGGAGATGTCCTGTGTAATTACACAGGCATAGCCTG
>JAQQSW010020460.1:0-10851 GCA_028646575.1 Pseudocheirus occidentalis | reverse complement strand
TTTCTATATCAGGACAAGGTTAAAATGGGTAAAAGGGAAGATGTTAAAAGGGGAATCCCCTTAGATATGTGAGTCCTGGCAAAATCTTTGGGGTATAATATAATTTAATAAGATTAAATTGATGTTGAGGTAAAAAGGTTTTGGAACTATACTCCACGTAAATGATTTGTCCAAACAGATCTCTACTGATGGCAAGAAGTTGTTCATGAATAGAGAATATTTCACCCTCCATGTCCAGGGTTGCCATCACTATGAGCTGCTCCAGGAAACTAAATGAAACCTTAAGAGTTAAAAGAGGCTCGTGGTGAGAAAGGACCTGTCCCCACTGCAGCCAGTTGAAGTCTAAGAAAGGAAATTCTATCCCCTGTCAGGGAAAACGACTTCTGGTGAAAAGCAAAATTACGAGAAATGTTTGAAATGTTATCTTAAGGATATTCTTTCTGAAAGTTATGAGAGTAATTAGATTCCCAATTCATCAGTTTGTAAGATTAGACCATGGACTTCTGCAAACACTCCACCCTCTTTGCAGAATCCAGTATACAATACGATATATAATATTGATGTTGATAGAATGGGTAAGATGGATAAAAAGAGATTTGGAAAGAAAAGAGGAGTCCTCCAGACTCTTCTGTCTCTAGATAGTTGCTTGGAACACCCTAGGTGTGAGGAAGTGTTTTAAGAAGATAGATATTAATTGATAAATCAAATAAAGATGAAGAAATATCATGATAAAACATCATCCCATGAATTAAGGCTGGGATTTTAAAGTGAGAGTAGTAAGGTATATTTGTGTATTTGTGTGGAATAGAGTCATTGGGCATTTCAAAGTGATGAAAGAGCAATTGGGTATTAACTGACAATTAATTGTTGGGATTAAATCAGAGATATTTTTAGTTAGGAAAAAAAAAGAGGCCTTAGTGTGAGTTCAGATTGAGAGTAGTCGTAAAAGGGTAAAGAGAAATTTTGGAAAGTAAATATAAACCTGTTAGAGCAAGATTTTGCTTCCTTCATGAATAGGAATAAATATAAAGATGAAAACAGGTTAATTAAGGCTCATTTTAAGGATGTTCCTCAACCAATGCGAGATTATAATCATGTCTTAGGTTAATTGTTGGAGATTGTTACCTAAGTTTTTGATGGGACTATTAGTTGGCTATTCCTCTGAGTCCAGCTCCAGGTATGAATACTAAGAAAATCTATCCTAGCCACCAGAGCTACCGACCCATGGTTCCAGAAGACACAGGTATGAAGTACAAGGAGGTTGGGAGAATGACTATTCCGCATGAGCTAAGGTAGAATTCTCTTGATTCATATTACCCTCAAACACCTAGTAGACTTCAAGCTTGGCTTAATGAGATTCATATGCATTCTGCCTGGACTTAACACCTTGATATTAGGGAATTATGGTTCCCATATTATAATTTTGTCCCCCTTCTTGGTGACAAGCTTCAATAATCAACAATGTAGTAGTTAATCAATTACACAGTTGAGTCTGGAACATCTAAAGTTAATAAGAGATTAATGCTACTAAACTTAAGATTTAGTATAGAAATTCTTGCTTAAGTAAAGACCCTCTAGTTTGTGGGGATATCAGTTGTTATCTAGCTTCAGCTTTGTCCTAATTAGCTAATACTCATAGTAGAATAATTTGTGCCAGTGCATGAACAGAAGGAAAGTCTCTCAGAAATTATGTGAATCCTTTTGTAAAACATAAACATGTTAATATCTGAGGCCATATCAATAATACAGGTGGGTGGCCATCAGACCAGATAGTCTGTTGAAGCAAGGAATAACTGCCTTGCAGATAAGGAAGCAAAAGGGCTGGGATGGTAGAATCAAAGCCGTTTGAACAATTGTTGGTCTTGATCCCCTCTTTTTCCCCAAGTCTCCCTTCTCCTTCCTTCACCAAAGGAGAACAGCAGAAATTACTGGCCTTGGGAGCATGGAAGCAGAATGGACAGTGGTATCTCTCAGATGGGAGAGAGGTATTGACCAAGGCAGGTATGAGGCAGATCCTTCAGCACTTATATCAGGGTAGTCATTGGGATGTCCAGAACCTGTGTGCAGTCCTGGCTCAGTATGTAACATCTGTCATCTGTACTCTGGTGCGGTAGTTGGTGGACAGCTGCCTTGTGTGTCGGACAAACAAGTCAGAGGTAGGCCTTTCTAGAGTATACAGGTGGACTTCACCAAATTCCCTCCCATAGGATGCCTCAAGTACTTGGTGGTTGTAGTGGACCACCTGAACTCCTGGGTGGAGGCCTTTCCTCTACCCGGCACAACAGCTCCAGCTGCTGGTAAAATTCTGCTAGAACAAATTATCCCAAGGTATGCAGTGGTGGAACGGATTGACTCGGACAAAGGGGCTCATTTTATGGCCAGGATCCTACAGTCCCTAACCCAGGCCCTAGACATCACTTGGGAGTTTCACACTCCCTGGCATCAGGCAAAGTTGAAAGAATGAATCAAAAAATTAGAGGCAGCTCACTAAATTGGCTTTGGAAACCCAGCTGCCCTGGACCAAGTGCATACCCTTGGCCCTCCTTAGAAGAGATAATACGGCACTCCCCCTATGAAGTCCTCTTTAGACACCCTTACCCTGGCAAAGGCGGGGAGAGCCTAGATCCATTGTCTAACCAAAAGGACAAAATTTTGAGGGAATATGTAGCTTCCCTGGCAAGGCACATACAAAAGGACTGATTGCTCAAATCCCTCCTTTGAGATTTATAGTGCACAAGTACCAACTAGGAAACTGGGTCCTGATCAGAACCTGGAAGGAGGAGAAGCTCAATCCAGCCTGGGAAGGTCTGTTCAAGACTCTACTGATTTCTAATACTTTGGTCCGGACAAAGGAAAAAGGTTGGACTCATAACACTGATGTGAAGGGGCTCATTGAACACCCCCCCACGCTTCCTGGATTGTCAAAAGAGCCCAACCAGAGAATCTGAAGCTCCTCCTATGGCACAGCTATCCAAAATGAGCAATCAAGACTCTGGACTCCTCTCCTTGTGTATGTTTGTTGATGAGAGGAGAAGGGGAAATCATTTGCCCTCTCCTCTTTCTATGCATTAGCTTAATCATAATTATATATTCCTTTTTATTAAGCAATTGTCTACTCTCCCCTGCTTGGAATCATTTTCTTTGCCCTGAGAATGTCACTAATATTCTTTTTATATCTGAAACAGATAAGATAGTTGAGGGGCTTGCTGGAATTGGTGTGAGAAACTTTCATGCTTAAAGAAAGAGGGGGAACTTAATGAGATAGGTGAAAGCATTCTCATAAAATAAAAGAACTTGAGCTAGGTCCTAGATCTCTTTAGGCCTAAGTTTCATGTTCCTGTAAATCACCTGATTTCAGGGAAATCAGATGGTGTGACCCTATTCCTCCTCCCTTTTTCCTGTGAGGGGCTTTTTGTGACAGCCCCCTTTTGCTACATATGGATAATCATAGCTATATGTCTTTGTATTGGGCAAGAGGGGCTTTCCAGGGTCCTGTGAAGACTGTGAGGTCATGTTACCCCACCAATGGGGTAATGATCCAGCATTAGAGGATTTTTGGTGGGAGAGGGTTTAGGGGGGTTTATCTGGAAATTTTGGGGTTTTTCATAGAATTGTTTGTACAAGGGTATAAAACTCTTCTTGGGTGCCTCCCCTATACCAGACTGACTGGAGTAGGTGATGCCCAACTCTCACGAGACTTGTTTTTAAAATAAAGAGCTTCTGTCTTTACCTTGAGAAACCTCTGGATTTATTTAGGTAATGGTCTGTGGGGTCTTTTATCTCACTCACTACCATATCTCAAACTACACTATGAAGCAGCTATCATCACAGCTCTTTGGTACTGGTTTTAAAAAAAAAAAAAAGAAGAGCTGGTCAATGAATTAAATAAGAATTTAGTAGCATAGTGTTTGACAAACCCAAGGACATCAATTACTAAGACTCCTTATTTGACCAAAAAAAGGTCTCAAAACTGGAAGGCAATTTGACAGATAACGGAATTAGACTAACATCACACCAACTACTGTGTTGACAGGGACACTAAAAACACAATCTCAGAAACGGAGAATGGCTCCAAAATATTTAGAAGCAAAGTTTCAAAGAAAAACTCAGCTTGGATACAAATTCAACTAGAATTCATGAAAGAGCTTTAAACAGAAAAAAAGACTAAAAGGGGTTTTTTGTGTTTTTTTTTTTTAATAAATGAGAGCACTAAAGAAAAAAAGGCAGAAATAAGAGCTATGGAAGAGAGAATTGGAAAGAGTTAATAACTTGACACAAAAGGTACAAAATCAAACAACAAATGCCTTGAAAAAATCAGAATGGACCAAACAGAAGCAAATGATTCCATGAGACAAGAAAAAACATTAACACAAAATCAAAAGAATGAAAAATTAGAAAAAGTAAAGCATACCAAAAACAAATGAACTAGAAAACAGATGTAGGAGAAAAAAATTTAAAAAGCCTGAAAGCCATAATGGAAAAAAAGAGCCTGGATAACATATTTCAAGAAATCTTAAATGAAAACCACTCCAATCTATGGGCAGAAAGAAAGAATTCTCATACCAAGGGGCAGCCACCACCATAAAGTAGCAGAGAGCTTAGAATAAGGTATCTGGAAAACAAAGGATACAGGCTTATTGTCAAGAATAAACCAATAAAACTAAGTGTGACTATAAAGAGGGAAAATGGACCTCTAATGAAACAGAAGACTTTAAAGGATTTCTGAACATCAGATGAAAGATCAGACAGACATACAGACAGACAGACACACACACACACACACACTTCATACACAGTGAAGTTCAAATACAGAAGTCAATAGAAACATAAAAGGGTAAACACAAATGAACTATTATAATAGGTTAAATGAGGATAAACTGCTTACATTCAAATATGGGGAGAAGATACATATAATCCTTGGAGTCCTATCTTCATCAAAAATTATAAAGGGAATAATTTAATCAGAAGGCCTGGGATTGAATCTGTTATGTCATGATAATAAAAAAAAATAGGGGAAAAGGAATAGACTGGGGCAAAAGGGCATGAAGGTGAGGAACAATTATATCATACAATCAGAGTGTCGAAGAGGAGATGTACATACACACAAGCAAGGAGGGCACAGACATAAATGGCAGGTGAACCTCATTCTTACTGAACTGGTCAAAAGATGGAGTATACATATACACATATAGCAATGAGTACAAAACTACATTTCACTCAAAAGGGAAATAAGAGGGTAGGAGGAATTAGAAGAATAGATTAAAGGAGGGATTAATTCTAAGCAAAACAAACGGCATATACAAAAATTTAGCTTTGTGAGGTGGCAGAGAATGGGATCATGAGGAAATGGTTTAATAAGTTATATATAAATGTTAAGAGAAAATTGTTGTGTTTAAGAGATGAAGGGGATGGTGTCAGAAAAACCTGGGAAGACTTTTATGAACTGATGCAGAGTGAGGCAAACAGTATCAGAACAATGTATAAAAGGATAACAATGAAGTAAAGACAAACTGGAAAAATGAGGGCCTCTTACCTTAATGACTGTCTTGGAATCCAGAGGGCTAATGCCGAAACCATCGACCCTCCTCCAGACATTGAGGTGAAAGATTCAGAGTGCAAAATGAGACCTACATGGTTATGCCACTGTAGCCAATCCAGAAATTCGATTTGCTCCACTTAAGACATGTTGGCAAACATGGGTTTTGTGCTGCTTACCTTCTCAATGAGGAGCAAAAAGGGATAGGAAAGAAAGGGATTTTTCTTAATTGAAAAAAAGTGTAATTTTTAAAAATCAATATTTAGTAGATTGAGAAAATTAAGTGTGAAATTATTTTGCTGTCAATTTTTCTTTTATTTATTTGAATATTTATTTGTTATAAGGCGAAGCTTCCGTTTTGTGGAGGGGGGCTCTAACAGATAATGATAAGAGATTTTTTAAAAATTAAGTACATCAATAAAACATTAATAAAACACAAAGGAGAAACAAAAAGTCCAGAAGGGAACATAAAAACGGCAATTTTGTTACCACTACAGGACATTTCAGAGAGTTAAAAAAGAAAAACCCATAGGCAACATAAATTTAGGATTTCACATACAATGTTTTTATTCCTCCTTGCTGAAATGGGTTAAGTCTTCTGTTTTGCTTTGTTTTCAAGTAAAAGGGCAACACCACAGGCTTTTTTTTTTTTTTTAAAGTCATTTAATGGCAGCTCCCAGTAAGAAAACTAGCAGCAAACCCGTGTATTACTTAACGCACTGCCTGGTGAAATGATTCCCCAAGAGTAACACAACCAAACGAGACGCTCCTGGTCAGGGTTCTCGCGCCCCGCCCCCACCCCAGGCCACGTGCTGAGGGTCCCTTTCCCCTTGCCAAGGCCCAGAGTAAGCCCGTGACAAACGCTAGACTGACTCACGGACTGTCCGGCTCCAGGGGTCTGAACTTTTTTTAAATTATGACATCCCCTCACCCCCATCCAAACTTAGCACAATAATTCGCCTTCACGGAGCGCCAAAAACAAGTTTTAATCCGTTAACTCCCCTTTACAGAGAAACGAGGTGGCGCGGCTGTATCCCAGCAAGCCAAGGACCCTCTGGCCCTGTTTCCCCAGCGGTACAAGGTGGGGTCCTGCCTCTCCCTGGGCCTCAGCTTCCCCATCTTTCCCCAGGGGCCGGCAGCCTCCTCCTCCAAGGCCCCGGGAGGGAAGGGGGAGGCACTTACCTCAGTCGTGGGGGGGTGGCGGGCGGAACTTCCCTCAGGCCTCCTCTGGGAAGGCGGTGGCCTCTCACCCAGGTCCCCAAACTGGGCCTCGAGCTTTGGACGCTAGTAAAAAGGCTACCCTGAATGAAGCCGAGTCCAAGGCTACGGCGGCGCGAGGTACGAGGTACTAGGCGGGAAGGGAAGCACGCGCTCACGGTTTTTCCGCCCTACTGCGCAGGCGTGAAGGGTGGGGGCGGGGCACAGAGGGAAATAAGCGGGGGAGGGGTGGAGAAAGAGGGAGGGAAAGGTGGGAAGTAAAGGAGGGGGAAAGGAAAAGGGGAAAAGGGCGAAAGGAATGTGAAGGAAGGAAAAAAGGGATGAATTGGGAGGAAAAGAAGAGGAATGTGGGGAAGAGCAAGGTGTGATGGGAATTGTTCATTCTTAATTTCCTTTTATTTTTATTTAGGGGCGACTAAGTGGAGTCAGGAAGACATATTCCTGAGTTTAAATTCAGCCTCAGATATTTACTAGCTGTGTGACCTTTAAGCCCCAGCTACAATCCTACCTCCTACAGGAAGCCTTCCCTCAGCCTCTTTGTTCCAGTGCTGTCCCTCTAGGGATTACTATTAATCCTACACATAGCTGAACATATCTGTTTACAGGACCTCTCTCCCCTTTGATTGTAAGCTCCTGGAGGGTAGGGACTGCCTGCCTCTCTGCGTTTCCCCATTCCCCCCCCCCCCACCTCTGCTGGAGAGCGGGACTGTCTTTTGCTTCTTACCTGGCACAGAGGTGCTTTGTAAATATTTATTGAATGAATGAATGAATACTTCTGCAATAACAAGAGGAAAAAGAGAGGAAAGGGAGGGAGAGACAAGAAAAGAAGGGGAGAAAAAGAAGGGAAAAAGGAGAGGAGAGGAAGAGAACAAGATAGAGCGATGGGAAGGGAAGAAGAAAAAGGTGAGAGGGATGAGAAGGGGAAAAGGAAGGAGGGATACAAATGGGTGGGGGGAGAGAGAAATAAAGGGCCTCTATTAAAGCTAGGAAACAAATAAGTAAAATTGCATTTTACATACTCATTAAAATAGATATTTTTAATAACCAAGTTCATTTTAGAATGTAGAGCTTTAGGAGACCTCAGAAGTAGCATTCCTCATTTTACAGATAAGGAGACTGAGGCCCAGGGAGGGATCACCCAAGAACACCAAGGCCTGGGGGAAGAGGACACATTTGAACCAAAGTCCTATGATTAGAAAGTCTTCTTTTCACTCAACCACTTACCTCCTCTGGTAGGAGATTCAGGAAGTTTTTCATGATTTAAATACCAGGCACAAAAAATACTTGGAAACAACAACAAAAAGAAAGTACAAAATGAAACAAAAGTGCTGAGTGAGAGAAGTAAAAACTTCTCAGATTATACTCTAAAGTCTAGTAAGGCTTTTCATGGGAAACAGGCCCAACTTCCCCTTCCCCAGAAATCACATGATTTACAAGGACTCGGTCCCCCCTCTCCTCAGTGACGCCTCAGCATAAGATATGCCCAATAAAGACAGAAGTGCTTTCTCAAATGTACATCGGGTGGTCTACTGGTTCCTTGTTCCAGTACTTGAGGTAGATTGCCCTGCTTCGATTGTACATCTAATTTCCAGCCAATGGAAGAAAAGGGTCAGGAGCGGGGTGGGGGAGAATTTTGCATTAGGGCTTTATAACTCTGCCATTTCCTTTTGTAAATTGCTTCTCCTCCCTGACCATTTGTCTGGAGGGTGATCCTTTCTCCAGATCGTAATAAACCATTCTTTTCTCCTTCCTACCTTGAGAAACTTCTGAGTATTATATGGGTAAAAATTTCTGTGGTACACACAAGTGCCAAATATGTTCAAAAGCTCAATAAACTGTAAAGTGTTCTCTCCCTCTCTTCTTTCTTTCCCCTCTCTCTCTTCTTCCAATTTCTCTCCTGTATGGGGTACAAGGATCCCCAAAATCCCCTACCCAGGAAAAATCAAAAGTCAGAGGTATTTTGAGGAACAGGAAGTTTTACAAAAGTGTTACAAAACACAGAACAAGAATTTATACCCTAATACAGTCAAGCCCCCTTCCCCTGGCTGTCCCTTCTCGGTTTCTCTCCCTTCTCATTCTGAGGAGTCTTCACAGAGGGTGCAGAGAGTGTACCCCTTCCTTTCATACTATCTGAAGACTTGTCACACCACTGTTGATATAACTCATCCACCAGTTTATCACTTCCTTTTATAATATCATACCACACACTTTTCTCCAAAATACTTATTTTACCCTGGGATCCATTCCTCTCTTCTGGATTTGCTGCAACATTTTCCTGAAGAAGCCTTAATTTAACAGATTCAGAATAAGCAACAGGTTGTAATCTAGAGGAAATAAGGGACATTAATCCATTTAGAATGCAGGGGCCAAATAGGAGGCATTTATCCCACATAGATGTAATGGAACAAGGGAATCTCTCTGCCACTTTGCCATAACGGGGGAGATGAAAGTCGCAATCCCTAGAAATTACTGTTCAAAAATTGCTCTCTGGAAGTAGCCAAGGAATGGAAGCTTGCAAAAATTACAAAACCTTTAAGCGAAATAACTAGGGGAATCCCCATGGCGTCACACTATGGTTACAAGTAACACTATAGTTTAGAGGTACAGAAACACATGCAAAGATCCCCAAAACAAAGACAATTACAAGTAGCAATAGAATCAATACGCTCACAACAATCAAAGCTCTCACACCAGAAGGGAGTGGTTCAGGGCTCATGTATCCACCCAGCGGGAAAGGCAAGGCTGCATTGGAGGTGCAGTTTCAGGTTCTCAGACTCAACTAATTCAATTGTCCATGTCACCAGAGGTTCAATAGGTCCCTTTACTCTGGTATGGTGATTCCAGCCTCTCTCTTGGGTCTGGATGACTATATCAAAGGTTAGCAGGACTTGAAAAAGGGCCTCCCCTAAATGAATTAGTTTCTTCTTCCAAGCTCTGATCAGGACCCAATCTCCTAGCTTCTACCTGTGGACTAGAATCCCAAGGGTGGAGCCTGAGCAATTAGTCCTTTAGTCTGTAAAGCATGGAAATGTTTTACCAAAGAGGCTACATAATTTCTAAGGAATTTATCCTTTTAATCAAATATGGAGGTCCCATTCTCCTTTATCTCTCCCTGGGTAAGGGTGTTCTTATGTCCCTCTGGGGTGGGTTCTAATCCTGACAAAGGCTAACGGGAGGCTCCTTCTCCGTGGTAGCTGCGTTGTAATTGTCAGTTTAGTGAACTGTTTGTTTCCTGATTCATCCTTTCCACCTTGCCAGAAGAGGAAGGGTACCAAGGAGTATGGTGTTCCCAGGTAATTTCTAAGGTCTGGGCCAGAGATTTAAGGACTCTGACAGTGAAATGAGACCCCTGGTCTGAGTTTCTCCTCTCCACCATCCTCTATCTAGGAATGATTTGCTTGGGCTAACTGCCTTCAAAGCTGCCCAAGGCATGGGAAATGCCTCCACTCAAGAGGTTAGGTGATCAACTATGATTAGCAAATATTTTAGGCAGCCAACTGGAGGTTACTTCCATACTCTGGAATGGCCTAATCCTTGGGGGCCTTCAGCCCCAGCTAGAGCCTAGTACTGGGCAGACTTATTTGTCCTTCAACAAACAAGGCAGCCATCTACCAACTGCCCTGCTAAGGAGATGTGCTCTGGAAATTCCAGTGACTACCCTGGTGTAAATGTAATACCTGCCTCATACTTGCTTTGGTCAAGATCTCTCGACCATCAGGGAAGAACCAGTGTCCAAGTTTATCCTCTCGTGCCCCAAGAATTTGGGTTTTCTGTTTCTCTTCCTAAGAAAAGGAGGGGGAGGGGAGACTGGGAGGAAATGAAGGAATCAGTTTTCTTGCCTTGATCCTCCCTCTCTGGCCCTCTTAGCCTCCTCATCCGCAAGGTGGTTTCCTCTGGCCTCAAAGGATTATCCCAGCTGCTTATTAATTTGCACTCCGTACCATTCTGGACATTGGCTACCAGCTACTCGACACTACCTTGCAGCGAAAATGTGCATTTACAGACCCTCGTATTATTTAGTATAATTTTGGAATCAAATAACGTATTATAATGATATTGGACTTATATGAATTGGGTGACATTGAGGAATGTATATT
>JAQQSW010020459.1:0-10851 GCA_028646575.1 Pseudocheirus occidentalis | reverse complement strand
CCTTGAAGATGTGGTCCATCTTAATTATTCAACAGTCATTGCCCTAGAAGCCATCCCAATCCTATTCCCATCTACTCATCTTCATCCTTAGGGATCCCTCACAATCTGATTGGAGTCAAATTCAGAATGTTTCATTTTTTATGACCTTTAGAGAAATTCATGAGCTAGTGATGACATTGTGTGCTGTAGAATTATGTCGTGAAATCCTTGGCCAGATCCTTAATTCTGTTTGGCAATCCTTCTATCCCACTCATGTTTACAACCTCATATCATGCCCCACAGTGATGGTGCCAAACTTGACTCCCCTCCCTGTTGTCATTAGAAATCATGCTGCTACTGCCCTGAGAATGAAGGAATCCAAACATTTTGATTCTCTCATCTCCTCCTCAGAAGACCAGGGAGTTCTGTTCTGCCAAAGCTAACTCTTTTTTTAATCTTGTCACCCCCTGAGTCTTCTGTGATCTTACAGCAATGATCCCCCTCATTTCTCCTTAATGCTCCTTTTCAGTCTCTTCTGTTGGGTCCTCTCCCTTCTACTGCTCAATAAGTGTAAATGTCCTTCCAAAATTAGTCCAGGGCTCTCTTAACTCTCTATGTTGACTCCTTTGGTGATGGAAAATTGTGGAAAGAATAGTCTGAGTCAGATAACTCAGTTTCTAGGTCCAGCTCTATAACATTGCCGCTCTAAGAACACACCAGTTTCCTTCCCTTCTCTGGGACTCCATTTCGGCATCTATAGAATGGGAAAAGTGATGGCTCTAATTGGCTGTAATAATGTAGACAAGTATATGAATTTGGTCAGTGGATTAATGTTGTCCTCATTTTTACAGCTGGTAAATACTGAATCTAAGAGAATGTTTGCAATTTGATAATAGGTATAGGCATAATATCAAAAATAAACTTTGAACTAAAGTCTTTGGATTTCATGGACTATGCTTGTTTTTCTATGCAATGCTGCCTTTAATATTTGTACAATCAATCTCAAAAGTACATGTGCAAAAAACAATTATGTAAACTACCAAATGCTGCATAAAAGGAAAGGGGAAATCTCTCCTCCATTCTTCATAAGGACACAGAAACGTGAACCTTTTAATCACTCCCTTCATCAGTAGAGCTCCTCCCATCCCCTGATGTCCTATTGGAACTAGTTCTTCAATAGTTGATATCGATGTGCTCTATCTCACCTCATGTCAGGGATACCCAATACTTACGTATAGCTTCCCTCTCTGATACCTCCTGACATGTCTAAATCTCCTCCATCATTAAACAACCTTCACTAGATCCTATCAATTCTACTAGCTATCAACCCATGTCTCTCCTCCTCTTAGCATCTGGATTCCTAACAAAAAAAAAAACCAAGAGTCATGTACATTCAATGCCTTTACTTCCTATCCTTTTTCTCTTCTGCAAAAACTTGGCTTCGGACTTCATTATTTTACTGGAATTGCTCTCTCCAAAGAGACTGATGAGTGTTTAGGATTACAAAACTTTTCAGATTTTTGCTATCTTAAATCGTTGCAGAATGCTTCTAATTGTATGTATATTCCGATCAGGCTTGAAAAATTACAGAAATGAAGTTTGTACACCAGGTTTCTGAATTTGCAACTAGCAAATGTAGATTCATTGGCACACTAATAAATCTCTTCACTTTTAGCCTCCTGCCTTTGACCCATAGTCACTGAACCCTACCTCCCAACAGACGTAATTCTCCCAAGATGTAGAGAGAATTTCTCCAGAGTACATTCATAGTTCATGGATGAAGATCCATCAAAAGCAACTAAGGAGTGGTCAGATAGATAGGAGGAGAATGAATACAGTGTCACTGAAATCCAGAGAAGAAAGGGTATCCATGAGAAAGGAGCAATAATGTGAAATGTTGTCAGAAGCTTATAGATTGCATAAAGGGTTTTAGATCGGCCAATTAGGAGATCATCAGTCTCTTTGGACAGCGCAAATCCATCCTGCTCTTCTGTGCTTCTCTTGGAGTTCTCTTTTGTTCCCCAGTATACCTTATATTTTTTTCTCTCTACCTCTCCACCCTACACTACATTTCTTTCTCTGATGGTGGATAGCTTCTTATTTCATAGGTCCTCTGTAACTGATTTGAGTATTTGTAATACTCAAAATAATTTAGTCATCGCAGGTGTTCTTTGAAAAATATTGTTACTGGATAAAATATTCTCTTGGTTCTGTTCATTTCACTTTTCCTCATTTCATACAAGTCTTTCCATGTTTCTTTTCTAAAGTCAACCAGTTCATCATTTCTTGTAGTACAGTATTATTCCATCACAATCATAAAGCGCAACTTGTTTTGCCATTGAAAACTGAGGGCATCCCCTCAATTTCCAATTCTTTGCCACCACATAGAGAGCTGCTCTAAATATTTTAGAATGTATATGTTCTTTTCCTTTTTCTCTGGTCACTTTAAAAAACAGATCTAAAAGTGGCATTGCTGGGTGAAAGAGCAATTATGCTCTTTGCGCATAGTTCCAGATTGCTCTCCAAAATGAATGAATCAATTCACAATTCCACCAACAATGTAACAGTGTCTCAATTTTTTCATATCCTCTCAAACATTTGTCACTTTTCCTTTCTATAATTTTGGTCAGATGGTACCTCAAATTTGTTTTAATTTGCATTTCTCTCTCTCTCTCTCTATATATATCTTTGATTTTTCCTTCCAAAAACTGCCTATTCACCTCCTTTGACCATTTATCCACTGGAGAACGAGAAGAATCCATATGTAAAGCAATATCCTCTCCCTCAGCTGAACAAATTTTTATTTCTAACAATGAGGCATAATAGAAAATAGGGATCCAGGGCACAAGTAATAGTTGAACTCCAGTATAGGTACCTCAAAAGCTTAAATTCCATGAGGAATACAAATAATAAAGAAGGATTAGAGAAGTATAAAGACCCTGGATCAAATAGAGAAGTCTAGAATAGAAAGAAATGGAAGGTAAATAATGAAGATGTTGAGGGAAAGAGATCCTTTCCTAAAAAGTATGCAGAAAATGAACAAAAATGAACAAAAGAAACTGAATGGGAGAATAGGAAGGAGGGTTCCACCTGACTATATAAAAGAGAAGAAAAATTAAGTGACTAAATAAAAACAAGAAAGAAAATGAAAACTCAGTTAATCAAGAGGAGGGAGAAAAATCAGGGTCAGGGGAAAAAGTACAAATAGGGCCACCTTTAAAACATTAAGATAATTGAAGAGGGCTCTCAAGGAGAACTAGTCTTTTTCCCTTTTGACCTAAGTAAAATGTGACCCTTGGGTGGAAGTTACCCGACTAGGAGAAGGCCCAGGAAGAAGAGGGGTCTTTCCCATGGCCATGGCATTGAATTTAATGGAGACCAGGAATAGCAGAGAAGAAGGTTGGGGGGGGTTGCATTTCTAGACTTGATTGTTGAAAGAAAGAAGTCAATCCTGGGGCCTCAGGCCCCAGGCAAATCAGGCCTTTTGGACCCTCCCAAAAAGGACTTGGCCCACAAAGGCCCAATGGGCCTCTTCTGCTTTTCACATGGCCTACCTTTCTAGCCAATCTCTGCCTTCTACTCCTCCTCCTGCTAGTCCCCCTGTTTAGAGGAACCAATTCTTTCAGTTGAGATAAGCATCTCCTAGAAATCCAGTGCAGGGTTTCAGGTGCCAAGTAGGTCTGAGCCAGGAGGGCAGAGAGGTCAGATGACTGACCTGTGCTCTGACTGACTGGCCTTCAAAGAACAAGGAGTCATTGATGGCACCTTCATGCTATGATCCTGCTTCATTCAGCCCTCTAGTGCTGACCCAGAGGCCTTGGTCTCCTGACTGGGGACACCTCCCAATGGGCCCAACCCTTATCCCAACTGCTGCTCTGTGGCCGTCCTGATGGGGCTTCTTCCCCATCTGTTCCTTCCTTCCACTCTAGGAAGCACTCACATCCAGCTCTTATTACTGAGTCTTTGATAGAGCTGGTGGATCATGGTTTGCAGTAGATAAAGGGGGGAATAATAATTTGGTGAAATAAAACCATTATGAGAGACAAATGACAGAAAATATAAGCCTAACTTAAATGTGAATGGATTAAATAATCCAATAAAATGGGGAAAAGTGGTGGACTAGATAAGAAAACAAAACCTCACAATCTGTTGCTACGTTACGTGAAAAACACCTAAAAAAGAAAGATATGCAAAAATAAAATTGAGGTGTTGGGAAAATTTTACTATGTATCAAGTGAATCAAAAAAATTCAGGAGTTTCAATCACACTATCAAAGAAAGCAAAAACAAACATTTAAAACATAAAATGGAATAAACTAGGAAATTACATTATGCTGAAGGGAACCATAGATGACAAAGTCATATCATTGTTATACTTATATGCTCCACATGTGTTAGTTTCTGAATCCATAAAGAAATGTTAACAGAGTAAGAAGAAGACATAAAGATAGGAGCACAATCATGACAAGAGATTTCAATGTTCTCTCCCTTTGGTATATGTCTATCAGAAAGGTAAATAAAAAGAAGGTGTAGAATTGAAAAAAATTGCTGGAGAAACAGGAGCTTAAAAAGGTATGGCATCGTCTAAAGGGGGTTGCTAAAAGATATATGTATTTCTTAGCAATGTGAACCTTCATAAAATCAATCATGTTTTAGGGCATAGTTTTTTTTAAAAAATAATATAGAAAGTCAAAAATACTAAATGCAATCTTTACAGATCATACTGATGTGGATACAAAAGTGCCGCAAAGGTTGAGTTGCCCTTTCACTGGTTTATCCTCTAAAGCCATCCTAAAATACAGAGGTGCCCTAAAGGTTGAGTTGCTCATTCCCTGGCATACTAAAGCCTCCCCTTATATTGAAATACCACAAAACTTCACCTTATCCAAGAATTCCTTGTCTCCTCCTATCCTGTTATAAATTCCTTGTCCTCAACCTGTATCCCTATCTTGCAAGACTGATCTTGACCTTAAAATTCACCTTATCTTAAAATTCCTTGTCTCCTCCCATCCTGTCATAAAGATTACCTTGCCCCCCTTAACTTGTGTCATTCATTGTCCTCATCCTGTGTCTTTATCTTACAAGATTTATCTTGTCTCCAAATCCCCAACCCCCGTTAAAAACCCTAAAATACTTACATCACCACACTATAGGCTGTATAGCTTTCTGGCTATATAAGTCTGGTCTTTGTCCTATATCATTGCCTTTATTTAGCTCCTTGCTAAGTCTCAGGCCCACAGGCTTTTGTGTTAATAAAGCACCCTTTGGCTAAAGAGAAGGTCTGATTGAATTCTTTCAAAAATCTCAACCAGCTCTCCCAACCCTGCACCCCAACAATACCACAACAAAAATAGTAATCATGTCAGATGCCATAAAAAAATGCACATCCTCAAATGGAAAGATAACAATGAAACCCTTACTCATTGAGGGTCAGTCATCCTATATTTTCATCCCATTTTATGGATATATTCTTGACAATTATTTGAAATTGATGCTCAGTGCAGCTAGGTGGTGCAATGAATAGAGCACTGGCCCTGAAGTCGAGGACCTGAGTTGAAATCTGCTGTCAGACAACTGACACTTAACTAGCTGTGTGACCTTGGACAAGTCACTTAACCCCAATTGCCTTGCCTTTCCGTCTTCAAAAAAAAAAAAGAAAGAAAGAAATTGATGTTCCCACTTTCTTTCCTTTCAGACTCTTCTGAACTCTCTACAATCTGGCTTTGGACATTATCATGCACCCAAAACTATTCTTTCCAAATTTATGGATGATATCTTAATTAGGAAATCAAACAGCTTTTTCTCAGTTCTTATCCTTGAACTCTTGGTAGTTACTTTTTTTTTTAAAGCTAATTATCCTCTTTTTTCTGAATATACCCTTCTTTCCAAGTATTTTAAAGACTAATATCTCCTAGCTCTCCTCCCAACTGTCTGACTGGTCCTTTTTAGTCTGATTTTCTGGACCTCAATTCAAGTCATATCGGGGAATGATGGCCATCATCCAGGGTTCTATTCTTGAATACTCTTTATAATGGTAGAAATTAAGGTAAAATGAGAGACAAGGTTCCAAGTATGATCGATTTATTAGTCAGGCTAGCAGTAACCAATAAATTGGGTCAATGACCTAACTCAATGACCAAAGACAGTGAGTGAGGGCCAACAGGGTCTTTATAACATTTAGCAAGACAACAGAGCAAAATCCCTGTCTAGTACTATAAATGTGCCTTTTTCTGATTGGCATGAAATTATATCATGGAGATTCCAATTAGTAGACATTTTAGTGAGGAGGTGGGTTGAGCCATCCTTACTCTTTCCCATTACTTCCTTGTTGAACGATGGGAATGATTTTCAGGTGATAGGATTAATCTGAAGACCTGGGTGTACTCTTAAATAGATTTGACTGCATCAACTTGAATTTGAGTTGGTTGGTTGTTGTCCATTCTCAGAGAGGTTGTTGTCCATTCTCAGGGTGTCCAACTGTGGCTGATCAAACTAATATGAGATCAGAATGCTCTACCACAGATTGGCACAAAAAGTCCAGGGGGACATTTGGGGTGGATTCTCTAAATTTGCTCATCTCATGGTTTTTTTTTAAAAGCTATTTCAACTCTGCTTTGCTCAGAGAGCACAGCACCTTCTCTGATGAGGACACACCATGCTGAGCAATCCTGTGCTGGTGTCTCTCCCATGTTACACAATCAATTCCAAAGTTGTTGAGAGAGACATTGAAAGTAAATTTGAGCTGAATAGGTGCTACAGAAATAGGTCTACTACAAAACCAGAAAATAGCAGGATAGAGATTCGATCCACAATAGAACTGAGTCCAGTGGAGGCAATTACAAGACAAAAGGCTGGCCTCTAGGGCCTCATTTCTAAAATATACAGGGAATTAAGTAAAATTTACAAGAACGCCAGTCATTCCCCAGTTGATAAGTGGTCAAAGGATATGAACAGGCAATTTACAGAGGTAGAAATTAAAGATATCTTTAAGCAGATGAAAAATGCTCTAAATCATTATCGATTCATAAAATGCAAATCAAAACAACTCTGAGGTACCACATCTCACCAGTCAATTTGGCTAAGATGACAAAACAGGAAAATGACAAGTGACGGAGAGGGTGTGGAAAAATTGAAACTCTAATGCATTGTTGGTGCGGCTGTGAACTGATACAACCATTCTGGAGGGCAATCTGGAACTATGCCCAATGGCCTATAAATAATTGTATACCCTTTGACCCAGCAATACCACTTTTGGGGTTGTATCCCAAAGAGATCATAGAAGTGGGAAAAGGTCCAATATGTACAAAAATATTTATTGCAGCTCTCTTTGTGGTGGCAAAAAACTGGAAATTTAAGGGATGCCCATCAATTGGGGAATGGCTGAACAAGTTATGGTATATGAATGTGATAGAATACTATTGTGCGATAAGAAATGGGAAGGAGATGGACTTCATAATTACCTGGAGAGGCATATACAAATTGATGCTAAGTGAGAAAAGCAGAACCAGGAAAAAATTGTACAGTCACAGATACATCATATGTGTGACAACCAACCTTGAAAAACTGGACTCTTCTCAGCAATGCACAGTCAAAAGACAACTTTACAAGTCTCAGGATGGAAGGAGATGTCTACAGTCAGAGAAAGATCTAGAAAGACCAGAGTTTAAATGGAGACTGAAGCAACACGTGCTATCATTCTTTTCTATGTTTGATTTTGTTTCTCTTTTTCCATTGTTAACTCCATTGGCTACAACACCTATACAACCAGACTACTGTACAATATGAAAGAGTTTGCAGATCCTATACATGATTTTATGCCACCATGGTGGGGGTGGGGGGTGGGGAGGAAGGGGAGAAAAATCTGAAACTCAAGTGATTTTGGAACTGAATCTTGTAGACTAAAAGTAAACAAACAAGTCAATAAAAAAAATTTTTTTTAAAGGCTAGCCTTTAGGCAAGTTTCTACAGAATGTAGGGGAAGGGGAGCATTACAAACATAAGAAGGTTGGACTTAAACAGATGTGGGAGAGTACTAAACCCATGCCAGCTTGATTAAGTCTTAAAAATAGAATTAAAATCAAATTTTATTTTCACATCTTGCCTTCTATTTTGGTGACCACATCAACTTCCAAGGATTCACTGCATAGTGAATGTGAGGAATAATCTTGGACTTGAGGTCACTGAAAGGAATACAAAATGTCTACTGTAATAAATGGACAATGGGGTTTCCATCCCCCCTCTGTGATGTTGCCTGATCTTCAAACACTCCATCCTTGGGAGTCCAGCAAAGTTTCTCTCCCAGTTGCATATGTTGACATATTTGTACTCATTCATTAGAATTAATTGCTGAGAGTGGTTTCCAACTAAGAGAAAAGTTCATTTCTCCTGGGATATCCCTTGCTCCCCTTGCAGACAGTATCAACGTCATCTGTAAGTGACATGAAAATCACATCTCCAGGGCCATTCATTTCAGAGAATTATATCTCTATAATTAGGACTCTGGGTGAATACACAGAATCAGAAGCACACACATATATGCCTACTCTGATGGCCTAAGCTCACCAAGTTCCAGCAGAAGACATCAGCCTGGTAAGTTTCAGTTCCTTTCAGAAATGTCTTCTCAAAGGGAGAGACCATCACCCAGGGAATGGAGGAGGATGAAGACTTTTAAAAGTAGTCTGTATGCCAGGATCCATATAATGGCCATGTAAAAGGCTCTAGAATATCCTAGTATTTTCTCATAGAATACATGAATTAGCTTCCCTAATAAGATCTCCTTTGTCTTCTCTTAACTCTCAGCACCTAGACACCTTTAACTTCCCAAGCTCTCTTCTCTTACAACCCTTCATCCATTTTTCCCTTTATGAATTTAGGCAATATGACATTCAGTGCATATACATACATATATATATATAATATATAATAATTGTATTACTTCATTGTCTATGGTATCTTTGAGCATAATGGTTTCCTGTTTTTCTCTCTAAATAATTCTGTAATCTTTGCTTTGCTTGATAAGATGATTGAAACTTTTGCTTTTGGAGAATTACACGATGCATTATAAATTTGGTCCCAGCTTCCCATTTTTGTTCTGCAGGTGTTTTAATCTTAGATGATTGTCATACGCAACAAATATCCATTTTCTTTTCTTATACACACTCCCATGCTCTTCTTCCCCCATATTTTTCTATTATTTTGCACTGTTCTTTTTCCTTTTCTTCTTCTTCTTCTTGCATTTTGTCATTACCCATGTATGCACATAAATTATAGGAAAATCACAGGAAAAATGAACAAGTCCATACAAGAAAATAATTGTATAAAATGAGGTATTTGCATAACAAACCAAACTAATCATGGGGTCCTCTTTGATCCTCAGGGTTCTTTTTTATTCATAAAATGATAATAACAGACTTGTTTTGAGGATCATATGATATAATGTATATAAAGGCATTGGTAAACATCAAATCGTTCTATAAATGCCAGTTATTATTAAGTGAAGATTTACCAAGAGCCCTAAGGAGGGCTTCATTCCACACTGAGCCATGTCACAAGTCCATTCCCACTGAGCCAGGATGTTCCCGCTTGGCTTCATGATGAAGGCACCAGTTTAATAGATCCAACTACTTAGACATCTCAGATCCACTCTTGTTCTTGTATTTTGAGTCCAAATACGTTTAGTTTAAAACAAGGTGAATATGTCACAACATTAATCTGCATACTGAGTAGATGACAGCCCATAAAAATATAACTTTTTAAGAGATCTTCCAAAATCTTACCCTTCTCCTTTGTTTCTCAACCGTCTGCAGTCTCTTCTGCTGTTTGAATACTCTAGATTCCTCCAAGGGCTTGTCTTTCCTCTCTGTTGTGACACCCCCTAATATACATCTGAGCAAAATTAGAACAGTTTATAAATCAACAACAATAGTGTAAAGACTAACCACTGTGGGCACACTGTCCAACATCACAGAAAACTCAAGAGAAAACATGCTGTACACCCCTCGATAAAGAAATGATAAACTCTGAGTATGAACTGAGATAGATTTTTACATTGTAAGTGCAGGAATTTATTTTGCTTGATGCTAAACATCTGTCATGGGGCTTTTATTTTTTGACTTTTGTGTTTGGTGGGAAGAAGTAGTTGCGAAGGAGAGAAGGCAGATCTAAAAAGAAAAGAACATTTTAAAAATCAGTACCTGCCTTTCTCCTCTCCCTACCTTTAGCCCCTCCTCGATCTTCTCTACCTTTTTGTCTTCTGAACTGTATAAGATCATCTCTACATTTCTCTGATGTTGCTGTCTCTTTCTAGACTTCATTGGTATTTGGTCAAATATCTTCATCTTCTTTCGTCACTTAGACTGGATGGAAAATGAAGTGTTTGAGGTCTTACTTAGTTGAGGGATTCTAATGTTGTCTCCTCACAGAAGACTCAAGAGTAAGCTACTGCAATAGTTTATGAACCCCTTTCTTCTCCTCTTAGGCACTTGGGGAGTACCTCTACCATGCCAACTGTGAGCCCCAGCAAGAATTTGGAACACTTGAACTATACTGTGTTCACTCACCATGAAAGGAGGAAGTAAAGGTTCAACTTAGTGTACAGAATCTGTCAGGATTCAGGAAAGAGACAGTACATGAAATCCAGGGTTCTGATCTCAGTTTTTTATGCAGCCCCATGACTTCTCTGTTTGTCCATTTCACAGAGCTTAAGGGATAGACTAGAAACATCTGCAGCACAGGAACTTCTGCTATAGTGTCATGCACTAATTGCTGGGATTGGGTTGTGGGGTGATAAAGGCAAAGGCAATCACTTCTCTTTGGAGTCCAAGGTCAGAGCTTGTTACAAGGGCAAATGAAGATCTCTTGTGTTAAAAGGTTA
>JAQQSW010020458.1:0-10851 GCA_028646575.1 Pseudocheirus occidentalis | reverse complement strand
AAAAAACCAGAGCTGAACAGAAAATTTGACAAACACAAGAAGCATGAGAAGGTAAACACGGGAAATAAATCGTAAGGAACTTATCATAGTTGAACTATTTACATAATAATATGGAAAAATAATAATAGTAACTTATGAAACTTTTCTTAGTATGAGGATAGGGGAAGGGAATACAAATGTATGTATATGTATACTTACACATATGTCTATATAGGAGGCTATATATGCATCTGAAAATATACCTGAGCATGTGTGTATATGTGTATATAGAGGGTATAGGATCAACTGAATATGAAGGGATGATACTTTAAAAGGTGAAATTCTGAGGTGGGAGAGGACCAGTATGAGAGGAGACAGTGAGAGACAAAATGGGATTAATCATCCCATCTAGAAGAGGCAAGGGATAACTGTTACAGCTTTACTCTCATTTACTCTCATTGAATGTGGTTTGGGGAAGGAATGACATAAACTCTAAACTGAGTATCATGCCACACAGGAGAGTGGGGGGTATGGGGATGAGAGGTGGGACAATGAAGGGGAGGGCCGGGTCTGGGGGAGGGATGCCGGAAGCACACACTTCAGTAAAGGGACAGGGACAAGGTAGAGAGTAGAACAAGAAGGGACAGGATAGGAAAGAGGGACATATGATCAGACTGTCACAGTATGTCCACTGTGAAGATGTCCTGTGTAATTACACATGCACAGCCTGTATTGAATTGCTTGTCCTTTCAGTAGGGGTGGGTGACAGGGGAGGAACCGAGAGAATCTAGAACGTAAAGCTCTGCAATACATGGAAATGGGAATTAAGATGTGCAGGGGCTAGGGTAGGGAGACCCTCCCTGCCCTACCAGAAAGTTAGAGAGCAGATTGGGGGAGGGGCTTTACAGTGGGATTGCTGTTTTGGGGTTGGGGTAGGGGAAAGATGGGAAGAAAATTTGTTACTCAAAAATCTCATGGAATGAATGATGTAAACAAGAAAACAAATAAAAAAATTACATTAAAAAAGATTTAACAGGTGAGAAGGAAAGGGTCCAGCAGTGCCAGATCTCAAACTATGCTAGAAAGCAAAGATGATGATATAAATAATCATCAAAATGATTTCGTATTGGTTGTAAAAATATCATCATAAACAAATTAGAGGAGCAAGGAAGAAAACAAATACCTTTTAAATCTGTGGATAGGGGAAAAGATGACCAGAAAAGAGACAGAGAATATGAAAGCAGATGCCTTGTATAATTTTGATTATGGAGCCTTTATAAGTTCCTAGGACCCTTCGTTCTACTCACATTTCTGCTCATGAGCCAAATTTTTCTAAGGGAACATCTTTTCCTCAGGATTCTAGAACTGCATATTCAGGCATGAGATGTCATTTCCTTCAATCCCCCATTCTTTCCAATGTTACCCTCCAATGATAAGGGCTCCAGTTTTATTTAGCCAATTAACATCACTGAAATTTCACAAAAGGGATATTTACTGAAACGATATAGCAAAAAAAGAAGGGCAAACATTTCCCTCCAACACTTGGGGATACACTCCACCGTTTACCACTATAATCCTTGAGGAGAAGCAGTTAAAATGAAGCAAATTCTAGAGAGAATTTGCCAAATTTCACCATCAAATTCAGCATAACTACTATATGAGTAGTTATCTCAGGCACTGATAAACATCTCTCCCTTGGTGCCATAATGGATAGAGTGTTGGGTTCATAGTCAGGAAGATCTGAGTTCAAATCTGGCCTCAGACACTTACTAGCTGTGCTATCCTGGCCAAATCACTTAACCTTATTTGCCTCAGTTTCCTCATCTACAAAATTATCTAGAGAAGGAAATGACAAGAAAACCCCAAACAGAGTCATGAAGAGTCAGAAACAACTGAAATGATGGAACAACTTCTTCAGTTGGTAGTAAACTCTGGCCAGATTAGGAAAAAAAACAAAACCTCACTGAACTTTTTAGAGTTTAATTTCCTAACATTTAGAAGGTCTTAATTGTCTCAAATACTCCTTCCCCTGAAAGGAGGAACGCATCAAAACAAAAAGGCAAAGAAGAGAGGACCATGTGTACTATCACGTCTACATCCAGATGGGAAGATCAAGGCCTGTGGCCTCTCTCTTCACATGAACTCTTCCAGTTCTATGTTTCCCTTGATTTCTCCCAGGCAGGAAAGAGAAACGACTCTGACCAGTTTGTGTTTTAGCATCCACAGTCCCTGCTCAGAAGTCAATGGAAAGGCTGCTTTACTTCCCATGGTAGACAGATGGGAAATAATACTTGTGCATTCTCTTCTTTGGTCTTGCATCCTACTCTCACCCCCAATGGCATCATCAAGCCATTTCTAAAGGAGGTTTCCCAGCCTCTTATATGTAGAGACTGCAAGAGCTGGGAATTTTGTACATGCTCATAATGTCTGGATTGGACTACTTCCCCATTATAATTAAATGAAATTGAATTTTTTTAATGAACAAAATCAATGCAATTCAGTTTAGAAAAGAAATGGTTAACTTGGAAATGTCTTCAGCAAATGTCTTTAATTAAGGACTGATATATACATATATGTGTATGCATATGTATATGTGTATATGTGTATGCATGTATATATGTATGTGTGTATATTATTTTTACCTAATGTGTGTGTGTACAACATACAAACACACATAGACACATGGTCAAAGCATATAAATAGGTCTCAAAAGAAGAAATCCAAGTGGTCAATAGCTGTAATGGGAATTATTCCAAATCACTAATAATCAGGGAAGTGTAAAACAAAGTATCTCTGACTTTCCACCTTTCAGATTGCCAAAGAAGAAAAAAAAAGACCAGTAAGGCTTTTAAATCTGATTCTGCCTGCCCATTGCCTCCTTTATCTAGACGCCACCAGTGCCCATTTCTGATCTGTTGTTTTGTCAAGCTTTAATTTTGATCTTTGGTTTTGATTTTATTTCCTTTCACTTAAAAACACATGTTTGAATCTGAAATGTTGTGAATTCTTGTATGTGGAAAAATTTAATATGTGGAAAGTATGGAATACAGATGAAGATCAATGGAAAATACAGTGGTTAGTAGAAAACTATACAGAATATAAAACAGTTCAGAGATTCCAGTCTCTCTTTTATTTTATTTTATTTTTTAAAATTCACTTTCATTTACTTTTTATTTTTTTGGTTTACATGATTGATTTCCACAAGATTTTGAGTTACAAATTTTCTCCCCATCTTTCCCCTACCCACCACCCCAAAAGAGTGATCTGACTGATACCCACTCACCCAATCTGCTCTCTCCTATATCCTTCCCCATCACCCCTCTGACTTTCTGGTAGGGTAAGATGAATCTCCCTATCCCAGTGCCTGTATCTTATTTTCCATTTGCATGTCAATAATAATAATAATTTTTCTTATTTGATTTTAGAACTTTAAATTCTAGATTCCATACCTCCTTTGTCTCCCACCCCCACTGGAAAGGTATGTAATTCAATACAGATTGAACATGTGTAGTTACACAGAACATCTGCACAATGAACATATTGTGTAACACTGACTATATTTCCCTCCTTCCTATCCGACCTCTCCTCCTTGTTCTATTCTCTACTTTGTCCCTGGCCCTTTACTCAAGTGTGTGCTTCTAACAACCCTCCCCACCCACCCACCCACTCACCCACCCCTGCCACCCTCTGGTTCTAAATTATCTGGGCAATTTTCCTTGAGAATTTCTTGAAGGACAATTTATAGGTTCTTTTTTTGATCATGGCTTTCAGGTAGTCCAATAATTTTTAAATGATCTCTCCTGGATCTATTTTCCAGGTCAGTGGTTTTTTCAGTGAGATATTTCACATTGCCTTCTTTTCCATTTGTCTGGAACTGTTTAATAGTATCTTGATTTCTCATAAAGTCGTTTGCTTCCATTTGCTCCACTCTAATTTTGAAGGAATTATTCTCTTCAGAAACCTTTTGAGATTCTTTTTCCATCTGGTAAATTTGACTTTTTAAGACATTCTTCTCTTCACTGAATTTTTGGGTCTTCTTTGCCATTTGAGTTAGTCTATTTTTAAGGTGTTATTTTCTTCAGTCAGGTTGTTGAATCTCTTATCTTTATTTTCTTGCATCATTCTCATTTCTCTTCCCAATTTTTCCTCCACTTCTCTTATTTGGTTTCCAAAATCCTTTTTAAGCTCCTCTATGGCCTCTATTCAATTCTTATTTTTCTTGAAAGCTTTTGGTGTGGGAGTTCTGACTGTGTTGTCTTCTTCCTGTTCCAGGCTTTGATTCTTTTTGTCCCCAAAAAAGGAATCTAAAGTTGGATTGCTAGGCTTGCTTTGCCTGCTCATGTTGCCAGTCAATTACTTGGCTTTTGGGTTCAGTAGTAAAACTCTGCTTTCAGAGGGGAGAGCTCTGTCCCAAATCACTGGGGTTTTCACAGCTGCCGGAGCTATTAGGAGACAGCTGTTTTTTGCAGCCCCCACCAGCTTTGGCTCACTGAAAATGTACCTCAGGACCACCACCCAAGACTGTGATCCAAGCAAGAGCACTTAACATCTGAATGATCACTTGGCCTCCCTGCAGTCTGCAGGAGCTTCTGAAGCAGCCACATGGAGGTGGCTGCAGGGCCGCTGCTTAAGACTGCTCCTATGTCTGTAGGCAGTTAGGCCAGATTCTCTCCCCCAAATTTAGCCAAGTTGCACTGACCTTTTCCATTTGTCCTTGGCTCTTGTGGGTTGGTGATTCTGGAAATCACCACAACTGCTGCTGATCCACTCTCTTGAATGCTCCAGCCTCGGCTTCTCCTGGATGCCCTGGGGCTGGAACCACATGGGGCTGGACTCTGCTCCCAGCACAATGCAATGACCACCTGCTGGGCTGCCTTCAGCAGGAGCTTTGTTGCTGCATCATTTTTGTGGAGTGTGGAGCCCTAAAATTTGTTTAGAGTCATATTTTATAGGTATTTGAGGTGACATTGGGGGGAGTTCATGGAGTTCTCCTGTTTCTTGACTCCACCCTCAAGATTCCAGTCTCTTACCAATGATTAGAAAAAATTTTTCCTTTAATCAGGACTTAAACTCAATAATTTCACTAATGTCTAGTATTAAGAATTTAGTTTTGTCAGGTCTCCAAACCAACAGAGTAGGTGATAGTTGTTTATCTCAGACATCAACTCTGGCAATAAATAAAATAAAACAAAACACAGGAGTTTAGCTTGATCTCTAGCTATCTTGGATGGTTTGGACAAGTCTCCACAGTCCATGAAGTAGGGAGAGAGAAGGCAGGGAGAAGAGGACAAAGTCCTGCATTTAAAATGGCCCCAGTGAATGTTGATATTAGTGGGATGTTTAAAAAGTACAACAGACATAATTTCTGAGTAATTAATCATTTTATTAATAATGCTGGCATTTTATTAATAAAAGGGATCGGTGACACTCTCAGTGCCAAAGACTGTCATTGTGGCAAGCTAAAAGCTTCTGTGTCCTTGGAAGAGTGGGTATTTCTGAGGGTTACTATCAACTCTGATTGGTTAACAACTAATGAGAGAATGAATATTACAATGAGGTGGACCTATTGTAATGAAGGGTTGGAGGTGTAACTTTGATTACTTCCTTTACTTCTAAATTACCTCTGGCCTTGGGCAATCTAATAAATGAATTTATCCCCACCCAAACTGGAGTAGAACACAATGGTCAGAAATTCAGCTAGATAACACTGGGTTGGGTCTGACTAAGATTGAGGAGAACATTGTTTCAACCTTCAAAGAATGAGCTTTTGAAATCAGGGTTTTAGGGAAAGGGGAAACTTTGCATCTCCCAAATCATTGGTTATTAATAACCATTTCTCTCAGGAGTAATATGGGAGGATTCTAGTTCCATTCCTTTCTCTAGAAATGACGAGTTTTGTTCTCCATAGTGACACCTAGGAATTACATTGGATACAGGCCACTGGGAATTCACCAACATTGACTGTTATTGTCATGTTAACAGTAGACAAATCCCCCCAATATCCCCTCAGAGGGAATCTGGTATAGGTTCTATTGTCCCATGATGTCTCTCTGTACCCTGAAAGTATTATCTAAATGTGAGCATTTGATCATTGATCCTCACACTTGCAATATTTGGTAAATTCTTTATAATCTTTAAATTTTCTAAAAGTTGCTTCTTTTATCCTTGTTCTATATTGGAAATAAAAAGAAATCTGGCAATTCTTTCTCAGCAGTTAAACTGTAATTAAGGATCAGATTTTAAACAAATGTTGAAAACCCTTCCAAGTTGGTATATAAAAACAAAATCCATCTGAAAACATTTTCTTTCTGCCTGTTCATGTTTTCCTTTTTTAAAGAACCCTGTTATAGGCAAATATCACATTGTAATGTTCCTAATCCTGGAGTATAAAATGAAGGGATGACTGGATTTTTTTCCTCTATTTTTAATGACAACTCTACATTTTTCTGGTTTGCATGACTCAGTGAGTGTTGGGAAAGAGACTAATGTTGCAAAATGACAAAATGTTGACTTGACAATTCCTCTTCCATTCTGCTCTGGGGCCAGGGAATGTGGTTACATCATGAGAGCCAAACTCTGAAGTATATAAATGGTTGAAGTATGTTTTAATTGAAACATTCTGTAGATATGTTGCAGAGTCACATGATCCCTTTTCCAAAAGATAATAAAGGTATTTTCTTCATTTGATAAATCCTGTTATCTAGGCATATTAACTGTATTTTCTAGGATGACTTGCATGCCTAGGATTCATTCCCTTGCTTTCCCAACTGGTTCAGACCTTTCTAGGCAGATGATTAGCAGTTTTCTTTTGGTTTTTATTGTGGTTGTTTGGTTGGGTTTTTTTTAATTTCTCTCAAGGAAATTCTAGTGTCTTTTCTAGTAACTCCTGCTTATGTTATCCTCATGAGGGGAGAATTCATGTTTCTATCTAACTTAAGCCCTCTGGAACGCCATTTCTCTCAGGCCCTATTCAAAAGAAACTTGGAAGACAATGAATCAGCTTCTCAAAATACTTGTCCATGAACGTGTAGCAAGAAGAGAAATCGGGGTGTGAATCTCAGCTAAGATGCTTATTAATTGTGTGACAGTCCAACCAGAAGGAATACTACCTTCTAAGAAATGCAACTTGTGCTTCAATGCTCCTCTCTTTCTTTCTGTAGTCTCCTCTTCAGCTCATCTCCTATGTTCACAACCTTGAAGATGTGGGGTTTAGCAGAAAGAGTCTAGGTTCTGAAGTCAGAAGATCTGGGTTCAGATTCTGCTTTTCTAATACTACTAATGTGGCCTTGGGTGAGTTATTTGACAGTCATGGGTTGCGGTAGCCTCATCTGCACAATGAGCTATTTTGATTTTATGGAATAAAGCATTTGGATTATTTGGATTGTGACCTGTGAGGACTCTTCTTGCTCTGGATCTCTAATGCTGTGGATTCACTTCCTCTTGATTTCCCCTCCATAACAGTTTGTACACATATTTGCTTCTCTCTATTCCATCAAGTGCCACCCCTTCATGATCAACTCCCTACATCATTTCAATAACCTCCTTTCTACTTCCATTTTCTCTCTTTCTAATTCATCCTTCATCTTTCTGCCAAATTAATTGTTCTTATATATGGTGGCTGCTCTTTGAGTCTCCAACTATTGATCTCTTGATGGAGAGGGAAGGAAAAAAATTAATAGCTTCCTGTCATTAAATATAGTCTTCCCACTTACATGAAGTGAAACAAAGTAAAGTGAACAGAACCAGAAGAACATTGTACACAGTAACAGCAACGTTGTATGATGATCAGCTTTGATAGACTTAGCTCTTCTCAGCAATACAATGATCCAAGACAATTCCAAAGGATTCATGATAGAAAATGTTGTCCGCATCCAGAGAAAGGACTGATAGAGTCTGAATGCAGAAGGAAGCAGACTATTTTAACTTTATTTTTTTATGGGTTCACCCCCCCCCTTTTGATCTGTTTTTTTCTTTCACAGCATGACTAATGTGGAAATGATTTATGTGGTTGCACATATAAATCCTATATCAAATTGTTAACTTTTAGGGTGAGTAGAAGAAGGTGAGGGAGGGAGAAAATCCAAAATTCCAGAACTTTTCAAAATAATTGTTAAAAATATCTTTACATATGATTGGTTAAAAATAATAAAATGCTACTGAAATTTAAAAAAATAAACAGTTTCACCAACAAGGCAAAAGACAAAAATAAAACCACAAGTCCGCTTCATTTCTAGCAGGAGTCATAACAGTCCCTGCAATGCATTGAAATTCTAGTGATGCCACACCCCATCAGGAATGTACTCTTACTGCAGCTATCCTGTCCTGCCCAGATCAATTTCTGTGCCCATTGGGGCTAACTCTGGCATAGGCTTTCATAGCATGTTTCAATTTCATAAGTCCTCATGTTGAGCACCAGGTTTAGGGATGGTAACTAAAATTTCTGACATTTCTTCCCCCTATGGCACCTGAGATGGCTATCTTCTACCTATGGAATGTTTTTCACTTGTCCAGGGGTGTAGAAGTTGACAAAGCACTCAAGGTGTCTCCCAATCCCTCTCCTTGAGTCCTTTGTTGGAATTGCAAACCCATGAGGCTGACAGGAGCCTACATTAGCCATCATGTGTTCTAGCTAAACAACAAACCCCACGTGATAGAGCTGTGAATTTATTAATATTATTGTGGTTGTGGTTGTTATTATTATTTTAAAACTGACTTCATAGAATTGTAGGATCTTAAGAGCTGGGAAGATCTAAATGTTCTCTCTCTCTCTCTGTCTCTCTCTCTCTTGTCTCTCTGTCTCTCTCTGTCTCTCTCTCTGTCTCTCTCTGTCTCTCTCCCTCTCCCTCTCTCCGTTTCTCTGTGTCTCTCTCTGTATCTCTCAGTATCTCTGTCTCTCTCTGTCTCTCTCTCTCTGTCTCTCTCTGTCTCTCCCTCTCTCCGTCTCTCTGTGTCTCTCTCTGTATCTCTCTCAGTATCTCTCTCTGTTTCTCTCTGTCTCTCTCTGTATCTCTCTTTGTCTCTGTGTGTCTCTCTTTCTCTGTCTCTCTCTCTCCCTCTCTGTCTCTGTCTCTCTGTCTCTGTTTCCCTCTTTCTCTGTCTCTAATTCTGTGTCTCTCTGTTTCTCTGTCTCTCCCTCTCTGTCTCTGTCTGTTTCTCCCTCTCTCTCTTTCCCTGTCTCTCTTTGTCTCTCTGTCTCTGTCTGTCTCTCTTTCTGTCTCCGTCTCTCTCTCCCTCTCTTTCTCTCTGTCTCTGTATCTCTCTGTTTTTGTCTCTCTGTCTCTGTCTCTCTCTCTGTCTCTGTCTGTCTCTTTCTTTCTCTCTCTCCCCCCACCCCTCATTTTTTTCCTCGAATAAAATGCTGTTTAGAGGTCTGTTTTGATCTTGAAACAGAAGACTTTTTCCAGATCTGTTTAGTTCCCTTCACCTCCTCTCTTAGTGTATACGTGTCTATGGCTTATTGGAGGCAGTGGACAAAATGCTAGACTTGGAGTCAGAAAGTCCTGAATCCAAATCTGAACTCAAATAATGCGTGACTCTGGACACAACCTCCACCTTCCTCAGCTCTCTCACCTGTTAAGTGGGGATAACAATAACACCCATCTCACATGGTTATTGTAAGGACCAAATGAGACAATATTTATCAAGTTCCAGGCACATAGTAGAAATTAATGAATGCTAGATCAAGTCTTCCCTCCCCTCTATGTGCATGTCAGATTTCTAACAAAAGAGTGCAGTCTATGCAAGTCCAGGCACTGCTTTTTTCACCTTCTCCTCCCAGAGCATATGGCAGTTCTGAACATGGTGCTCAGGTACTAAATGTTCGTTTCACTCGATTACGCTGTAGTGGAGTTGTCTATGTAAGTGCACTTTCATGCATTTGGGAGCACTGTTGTTTGCCATGTGCCCAGCACTTTTATTACAAGCTGCATAGTTTGCTTTTCATTTTATCTCTCGAATATTTTTTATTGTAAATCAAGCACGTTGTGCTAAATGATCTCTGAGGACCCTTCCCATCTGAAAATTGTATGATCTGTGGCATAATGTTACCATTTCTAAGTTACTATAGACAGTTAGATTTGCCGAGACAACATGTCATAGAGGATGGAGATCTGGCCTCATAAACGAGAAGATTTCAATTCAAACCTTTCCTCTGATATGTATGGGCTCTGGAACAAGAAACTCTGTGGAAGCCCTGTCAGTGCTGTAGGCAATTCTCTGAAGCTAGAAGTTACAGAGAATGTGCAGAACTTCATGGCTAGGAGGAGTCTCTTCACTAGGGAGTTTCCTTTAGCGATGAAATCACAGGTCTAGTCTCTATCCCTTTGAGATGCCAAATTTGTTTCTTGGAATTTTGTTGACCTTGGCTATTGTTTATTTACTGTCAAATCCTTGGTTAGAGACACCACTCCCAAGTTATAACATTACACACATGGGAAAATATGATCTTGTTTAAGAAGATTCATTTTAAAAGAGTTTCAGGGAACACTTCATAGTGAGAAGTGAGACCAGACTATAGAATAGTGAATGGGATTACAGAGACTGCAGGTATTTCTGAGGGAAGGAAGGAGGAAAGGATGGAAAGCAGAAAGGATGGATGGAAGGAAGGAAGGAAGGAAGGAAGGAAGGAAGGAAGGAAGGAAGGAAGGAAGGAAGGAGGGAGGAAGGAAGGGAAGGGAGGGAAGGAGAAAAGACAGAAAGAAAGAGGGAAAGAATAAAAAGAAAGAAGAAGGCAAGAGAGAAAAAGGAAAGAGAGGGAAAGAGAAGAAAGAAATAGAAAAAGAGAAACAAAAAAGAAAGATAAAAAGAAAGACAAAAGGAAGAAAGAAATTGAGAAAGGAGGGAAGAAGGGGGAGACAGGGAGAGGGAGGGAGG
>JAQQSW010020457.1:0-10851 GCA_028646575.1 Pseudocheirus occidentalis | reverse complement strand
TGCTGCTATACAGCCGCCTCCCACTGCCTCCTTGCCCTGGGAGCAGTTTGGCCGGACCCGCTCTTCTCCTCCCCAGTTAGCAAAATCCACTGACCTTTCTCTTAGCCTTTTTGTCTTCTGGCCTGATAAATGTGGTAACTGTGCCTCCAGTACAGCCGATCTGCTCTCCTGTAGCCGGGGTTCCCCGCCCGATGCCCCAGGGCCTGAGCCGGCTGGGGTTTCAGCCGGTCCCAGGCTGCTGTGAAGAGCCCCGCCTGCTGCACTGCCTGTAGCAACAGGTGTGCTTTCTGTCTTGTGGAGAGTTTCGGAGCTTGAAAATCTGTTTAGCGTCCCATTTTATGAGTTTTTTAGCGTGTTTGTGTGGGAGCTGTGGTGCTTTGCTGCTTCTACGCCGCCATCTTGGCTCCGCCCCCTGTAAGCCAATTCTTTAGGTGGAATTAGATTCAAAATACTGGCAATAAGTACTGATCTTCCACTTTTTAATGTGTAATTTTAGCCAGGCTGGTTGATCAGTCTTTCTGAGATTATCTCCTTAATCAGTGAAACCTGAATATCGATACTTTCACTATCTTCACAAGGTTGCTGTAAGATTTGATTGAGGACACATACATATGTGTAAGTCGGTGACAAGTTGATGTTTTTCTTGATAATTATAGTGGTGCTTAGTGATTCAGGTAGAGTTAATGTGGCATTCACAGGAACATGGTTCACAACCCAAAACGGAGGCAAGGAACTGTAATTCTGACCCCTTATAAAGGATCGGTGTTTCTCATTTATTTTCCTTTGCCATAAAAGTGGAACTTCCTTTCCCCTTAGAAAAGGAGGGGTAAGCATAATCTCACTGCTAGGACCTTTTTATTCATTTCCCAGGTGGCTTACAAGCCACTTTCAAAGAGTCAATAAAACAGAAAAGAATCATTTCGAGGTCATAAGATACCACTAGTTCAAAAAGCCATCTAAGGGAGAAGGAATTTATAAGAATGTGTTAAGAAAATGAAATAGGGGCATGCTTTTCCTGAAACTATCCTAGAATCTCTTGGGGCAAGTGAATGAAATACTCCCAGTTCAGTAAAGTAAATGATAGCTTTAGAGAACCTACCAGTCACTTAGTGAATTCAAGGATTGAGCCCTCAGGCACATCATAAAAGATTCCTAAACTATTCCCCAAAGTTTCTTCCCATAGCTATTTCTGTGAAACGACACTGCTATGCCTCTGTGTGTGTGTGTGTGTGTGTGTGTGTGTGTGTGTGTGTGTTGGCAGAGAGGGAAGGGGGGGAGGGTACTTTTCAAAACTGACCAGAATGAATTCAATTGCTTTACAGTTGCATTCATGAAACTTGAAAATAGTTAATGTGTTTACCTCATTCATCTGAGGAGAAAAAAAGATTCCCGCTCTTTCAAGTCTCTCATCATTCAAAACTCTGGCCAGACGTTTTGAATGCAGAGGGAGGTTTTTAACCTATCAGGAAATGAAGTTCAAAACACAAAGAGACCTAGAGAATGGGGTACAGGGAGAGACCTAGAAAATGAGTCTGCGACTTCCAGCAGGTGAGGTGGGGTTGATGCAGTCTGGGATGCTTTTGTCTGTAACCTCAGTTTGTAAAATCTCATTTGTGTTTGGGGACCAATGTATGTAACATCAGTTTGTAAGCCTGTGCAATTAAGTTGTAAAAGTCACACTTCCACCACCCCTGCCATAAAGGCATTTAACTCTGCCTCTCCCCTTCCCCCAGCCTGAAAGTCTGCCTAGAGACAAGCACCTGTGAAGCCTTCAAAAGCATTCTATAAACAAACCCTTAGAAAAATGCATAGCCCCTTTGTTCTAAGTGGCCAGCTGCACCCAAAAGCCTTGAACAATATCATCAGACAGATAACTCTGTCTCAATATGGTACCTCCTAAATCCCTAATCAGTCTAGTTCCCAGACGTGGAAACAATCAAGTCTGTCCTCCCAACAGCCATATTGGACATATCTCATTCATGCCTGACCAAAAGTTATCTAGTGACGTTTCAAGCCCCAAACCACACCTCTGGATAGCTCCCCCCTCAGGGGGATTTCCCAGTGAATTATGGGCAATTTGCATGCGCAGTTGATATAAAAAATGCATGTCCCTTTAACCACTCCTAAACTCCTCCCAAACTCCTCCCTAACTCCACCGTTGCCCACCTAGTTAGCATAATTAGCCTTTGACTGACAGTTTTATGGTTATAAAACTGCACTTCAAGCTTCAGCTCTTTGCAGATTCCCTTAACCTTTTCCTGCCTGCTGCAGAGCGTAAAACTTTATAACTCTGCCTTAGATCCCTGCACTTTGCAGGTCCCCCTATTTCTTCTGCCTGCTACTAAGCCAGCATAACAATAAACTTTGGAACTTTGCCAAAAGATAGCTTGGGTGCTGGTGAAATTCTTTCCACACAAGAATCCAATAGGTGTTATATGAAATCCCTCAGACACCTCCATCATACACCCCCCACTCCCCAAAACATCTTCAGGGTCCCCTGGCTCTTGTTCCCCTCAAGGGGTAGGGGGTAGTGGACCCGGACCTCTGGTTGCAGGAGGTCCCACATGTGGAGGATTAGCCAAGGGATCCTCCCTCACAGAGGGGGATCTCTGATCCCCCTAGGGATGTTTCTGTCTAGGAGTTTTCTTTGGTGACCAAAATCTTAACTCATCCCTGAGTGGGTGTGTAGAAAAGAGGAGTTACAGCCTTTTTCAGGGCAAAGGGATCCACAACCCATTAAACAAAAACTTTACCTTTTGAATGAGGTGAGCCGAGAAGGGAAAATTCCCTTCTTTTGCTTGTCTGCTTTCTCTTTCTAGGAGTACAGGAAAGATTTTACACTGTTAATTTTTAACTTCCTCTTTTTCCCAATCTCTTGATAAAGGCCAGAGGGGGAGAGAGGGGGGGAAGATCAGGGGGTGGTTGTGGCAGGGGGAGGAAAGGAACTTCCACTTGTAAACCACAGACTGTTACAGGGATACTTAAGAAACACAAGACAAAGACCCAAGCCACTTACAACAGAGACAAGAAGCAGATGGACAGACAAAACAGACTTGACCCACAGACTGTCACAGAGACACTTAAGTGAACAAAACAGAACAGAGGCCCCATAGAGGCCTAAAACAAGGCAGCGTCCCGGAATGAATGACCCAGTAGGGGCAATTTTCTGCTGCGCCCAGCCTGCCATCTACCCTATTATTAGAAAGAGTACTCACCAGATCAGCTGCCAGCACAAGGCCTCGGCAGGAGAGGGACTGCCAGTGCAAGGCCTTGGCAGGAGTGCTCTGTTCCCAGTTTACTCAGGCAGGTCTCCCACCTTCCCAAGAGAATTTAGAGTTTTCATGGATGAGGCCACTCCAGGTCAGTGAATGATCAGGGGCAGTGAAAGAAATTCTCAGCAGCCGTCCCTTCTTTCATTCTGTCAACCCAGCCTCCCCAGTCTGGTGAAAAGCTGGTTACTTGAGATGGCCAAAGGCCATCTCGCTGGGGCCTCCAAAAGAAATGGCAAGTTTTAACAGTGACCACAGAGCCTGAATAAATGGTTTTAAGGAGCTGGAGCTACTCTGTGCCAATTAAAGGGAGAGCAGCAAATAACACAGCAATGCAGGATCTTATATACAGTTCACCTTCATTGTCCAACTAACATAATTTGTTGCTAAGCAGGTATAAACAGAAGCTGTTAAGGAAAGCGGGGGTCAGTGAGGCAGGAGTTGATGGATGGGAGGAGGGGGCATGGGGCATGATGACCTGGGCCCATAGCAGAAGAAAAGACAAATTACCAGTTTGGTTCCCAGGCTGGTTCACTGACCTCTAGCTCGAGTTCATCTCCAGTTCATAAGGCTTTTTGACTTAGCTAATTTCACACATCTTGAGTCCATGAGATTTCTACTTAACTAGTTCCTGGCCACTTTTAAGAGCGATTTCCCATACTGGTTGTGAGGGGGTATAGGCTCTGGGAACCGCCTTGAACCCTCCTCGAATTTTTCCACTTAATCTGGCTTCTTCCTGCCCAAATCTGTAACCTTTAACCTACCCTACCCCTCCATTTTATTTTACCTACAGGTTGCCTCCAGCTACTTCCCACCCTCGATTCCATCAAAATCTCATTCTTTTGGTTCCTGGAATCTGATCTCAAGTCACTCCAGACCCATCAAGATCCTCCTTAGACTCCTCCTCAAGACCCTCCCTAAACCCCTCCTCTAGTCACCCCAGACTACTTGACCACCCCTAGATACCTCCCACAGTCTTTCTATATAGAAGATCCAGCTTGTCTCTATGGAGGTGCTCAGATTCAATCTAACTCAGATTCAATCTGGTCCCCTTGTCAATACAAGAGTCACCAAAGCTTAGGCTCCTTAAGAGTCTATCCTGTATGGAGACTCTTTAATAAACTTTGCTTTTCTTTGGCTTAAAGAAGGTTTGGGTTGAATTCATTCAGGTAGGACCAGGCATGTCAGTATTTTTGGGGTCCCAAGCACTCCTAAACCTCAGCAGCTGGTTTCTGGATGAAGAGGTAGAAAAGGGGGGAATCCTTGGTGCTAATACAATATACAATAATTAACTATTAAATATGGAATAATTAATTTTCCACAAGTCCAAGACACTTCCCTCTTAGCAGCTTCACATCATCACTTCTGTTTGCATAGTCCCACAGCACATCCAGATTCCTGCTGCTCCCCACAGAAGGGGAGGTGCAGTCAATCAATCAACAAGCATTGATTAAGTGCTTGTTACGTGTCAAACAGTTTGATAAGCATTGGAGATACAAAAAAAATTTTTAAAGGCAAATACACAGTCACTGACCACAAGCACCTTACATTCTAATGGAGGAAAGAAGATAAAAACAACTATGACTATACAAGATATACACATTGTAAATGGGAGGTAACCTTAGAGAGAAGGCACTGGTGGTGGGAAAGAGGGACAAGAAAGACCAAGAAAAGTCCCTTACATAAGGCAGAATTTGAACTGAGTGTTAAAGGAAGCCAGAAGGTGGAGGTGAGGAGGGAGAACATTCCAGGAATGGGAGAAAGCCAGTGAAAAGGTATGGAGTAGTGGCAGCTGAGTGGTATGGTGAATAGAATTCCAGGCCTGGAGATTCATATTCCTGAGTTCAAATCTGGTCTCAGCCACTTATTAGCTGTGTGACCCTGGGCAAGTCACTTAACCCTGTTTGCCTCAGTTTCCTCATCTGAGAATGAGTTGGAGAAAGAAATGGCAAACCACTCTAGTTTCTTTGCCAAGAAAATTCTAAACGGGGTCATGATGTCAGAAACAATTGAAACAACTGAACAATAACACGAAGATGTAGTGTCCTGGGCAAAGAGCCCAATGCTGCTGGATGATAGAGAACATGCAAGGGTATAGTATATACAAAGATATAAAAAGCCTGGAAAGATGGGAGTGGGCCAGTTTGTAAAAGGTCTTTAAATGACAAACAAAGCATTTTATATTTGATTTTGAAGGTAATAGGAAGCCACTGGAGTTGATGGAGTGAAGAAGTACAGTATGGTCAGATCAGAGCATTAAGAATATCTATTCTTTAAACGGAAAAGATATTAGTTACTTGTATACTCAAAAACTGTCTGAAACTACTGGAGAAATCAGAGAGATGAGGGCCAAATAGAAAGGTAGAGTAAAATAGAACATAATTCTGGGATGGTCTTAAAGGTCTAAGACCCTATGTCACGCTCAAAACTGATTGACTATGTCGGTAAGATCAGCCTGTGGAGTAGTTATTAAAATGGGATGAAACTATTGATTTAGAAATAAGAAGAGACTCATGCTAACCTAACTCAGCTAATAGGAGAGAACAGCGTAAGTCAGGATGTGGCTAGGACCTGTCTTCAAATGAGCTTAAATTTTAAATACAGTTAAGAGGTCTGATTCAGACTTCTTTTATTCAGTATCTGAGATAAATTGGACAGTATCTAAACTAAAGTTTATGTATACTGGAGAATTAATTTACAGACTACTTCATATACTACAAATAAACTTGTGAGACAAATAGTTTAGGCTATCAGTAAATATTCAATCAAAACTAATAACAAAGTGTTCATGCCTGTTCCTTAAACTGGTCAGGCTTCATTAGAATATTTTGTGTTTACTATACTTACTGTTAGATAATAAAACTGCACATATGTATATATATATATAAATATGTATACACACATATGTATATGTGTATATGCAGTTTTATGAAGATCCATCAGAACTAATGAAAGTCCTGAATCCAAGATTTGCACATGTATATATGTATATTTGTGTGTATATATATATATATGTAAATTTGTGTACATAGAAGGAAATGTGTATACACATACACACATACATAAAAATCTTAAATTCAGGATTTTCATTAATTCTGGTAGATCTTCACAGAGTCATTAATTTAAAATTGGAAGGGATATTGTAGGCTATCTCTCCCAGTACCCCCATTTTTATACATTAGGAGACCAAGATCAAGAGAGGTTAAATAACTTTTCCAAAATGGCACAGATAGTAGATATTTGACCCAAGATTTTACCCTCGGTGTCCTGAATCTAGACACATCACTTTCTGCTGAACTAGAATTTTCTTCCTAATTAATCCAAAAATATATAGGTATAGAATTTTAGAGATAAAAATAGCCTTGGAAATACTGATGCCCATGTTGTAACCCTCCCTTAAACACATCACCACTACCAACACCATTTTATAGGTGAGAAAACTTAGGCCCACTCTTTGCTGCAAGGGCATTTTTTCTTTATCATGGGCTACTATTTCATAATTGGATGGAATACTTCGTATGGAAATGATTTGCAACTTAACTTCAATTTATAGTCTTAAAGAGTTGCTTGAGGTATTGATGCTGAGTGACCTTAGAGCAATCATGTGTCAGAGACAGGACTTCAACCCCAGTTTTCTTGACCCCAAGACCAACCCACTCTCCACTAGGTCATGCAATTTTTCCTTAATTTTTGTTTTTTGCTTGATTCTTTGGTTTGGTTTGGTTTTCGTTTTCATTTTCTTTTCTTTTTTTTTTTACATTGGCCACTGTGTTGCTCTTAACTCAGGTCATTAAAATATACTCTGGGCATTTCACATTGGGTAACAGGGAATAGGCTATTTTGTTTTTCCTAACAGGGCCATTTTAAAAGAAAGCTGTGTGAATTTCCTAGCAGAGCAGCTTCCTTGATTAATGCTGTAAGGATGACTGTCATCACTTTCACAAGCATCATCTCTGGAAGAGATCCTCCATAATTGCAGGGCAGTCGGAGAACTTCTTTCACCACACTTTAGCCACAAACTACCTTGGTCCTTGAAAATAAATTCATCTCTGTTCTCTCTGACACATAGCCAGCATATGCTTTATTGCTCCCCAACACAGCAAACAGGCTCATTCATTACAAGGACTAAAGCATTTATCCCATAATATTGATTTTTTTAAGGGCATGCATTTGAATTGCTCATCTTACAAAAAAGCTATTGGGCATCCACATATTTCCTCAAACATGATTTTGCAAGTCTCTTGCATGTGTTTTACTGGTTCCCAATGAAAAGGCTGTGAGTAAAATATGAAAGGACATGTTGTACTTAAGGGAGACATTCTTTTTACTTTGAATAAAATAATCTTAAGAGATTAAAAAAAACAGGAGGCATAAAGACAAATGAAGTGATTATTTTGGGCTTCCCATCCACCAATTCCTGAAAATAGAATTCATCAGCTCTTACTGGAATAATAGATCTTTGGAATTTGATGAGGAATGTGAGTGCTGATGGCCTGACACATGCTGAAGCCCATATCTGTATCCTTAAAGACCTGGTGGAATTCTTTGGAAAGACCATATATAATGGAAACTCAGCAGCTGTTAAATACTTTTAGCAACCAATAAGCTAAGTTTTATCATAGTGGGGGCAATGAGGAAGACTGTTAACCAGAAGTGGACCTTTAACCCCCCAGGATACTAACATCTGGGTGTGGTGCATGGTGTATGACTTCTGTCCATAATAGTCCTCTAACATGCCTCCCTCAATTTTGTTCTGCCTATACCACACTTGTTTCTAAGATTCTTTGACCTCCTTTACCCCCATCACACTTTCTTCCTGCCTCCTATCACCCCTTCACCTCCTTCCAGAGGAGGGAAGAGAGGACATGAGTATAGAGTGATTATAACCCCCAACTAAATTTGCTTTAGGTAAAAGAATTTTTAGTTATGGTTCTGCAAATAGGCCAGTCCATCCACATGTCACAAGACAGCCCCATCTATTGTTTGGAAGTATTTAGCTTTCCATCCCTTAAGAAACCAAGATTTCAAATATTTATCTAGTTTCCCTTTGAGTTTGGCTCCTAGAATTCAAATTCACAACTTCTACCAGTTACCACTTACCTTTCCTCTCTCCTAAATACTGTGCTGTCCCTCCTTTCATGCTCCTCACATATCAAGCTGAGATTATATCACATAAAGCAGAGTCAAGATGGTGGAGAAAAGCCAGAAAATTGCCTGAGCTCTCTCCAGTTACCCTCAGAAACAATGGGAAATCAAGTGTCTAAATGGACTCTGGAGCAACAGAACTCACAAAAAGGTAGAGTGAAACAATTTTCCAGGTTAATATAATTTAGAAAGACTTCATGGAAGATTTGTCTCACTTGGCTAAAAGTAGAGCACAGCCCAGCATTAACAGTGTCCAGGCAAGCCAGAGAGAGGTTATAGTTAAGAACCATAACAGAGATCAGAAACAAAGGCTCCTCCGTCTTGGCTCAACAGGCCAGTAGCATAGCAGGCTAACTGTGAGACCTCCAGCCCCAGCAGAGAAGGTAACCCTGGCAAAACAAGTTGGACTAGACCAGGCTGTGCCATTGTAATGGGCAAGGCGTCAGCACCTTAGGCCCAAGCACTGAAAGCCAGTGATCAGACCCCTAAGCCCAAGTGGAAGAAGCATAGGACATCGCCCCACGTGCTCCAGGAGCAGAGCACACCTTTAAAAAAGTCATAAAATAGGCTAAAAAATAAGCAGAAAAAAACAAAAAGAGCCCTGACCACGGAAAGCTACTGTGGCAACAGGAAAGATCAAAACACAAATTCACAAGAGGACGACAATATCAAAATGTCTGTGTGGAAAGCTTCAAAAGGGAATATTAACTTATCTCAAGCCTGATGCTAGCACCTAGTGATGCTCTTAACAGTGAAGTGTGTAATAATATGGTCCAGGTGGGTCTGTCAAAGCATTCCATTTATTGATACCATGAGCAATAATTGTATAGAGTAAAAAGACAAAGAAGGTCACTAAGCTTTTCATTATTGCTTTTTTCAGTTCCAATATACCAGACAGATGGTTATCATGTCCTTGATGTTTCTGTGCAATATGAATAGTATCTAAAATGCATAAACAATCTGGTAGTGAGCTAACACCTTCTGGCTAATATTCCAGAATGGGGCAGAACCCTGGATCTCAGGATATCGGGCAAGTTCTCACATACAGCTGCACCACCAGGAAAACCCAGAGCTAGCTTTCAAGGAACAGTCTGATTCCTGTAGCAGATGTTTTGGCTCCCTTCAGCTTCCTCTTTTTTATAAAATAATTTAAGGGCATGCACCTCAGTGCCTAAAACCTTGACATTTATGGGACATCATTTGTATAATACATGGTACATATATACAAAAGGTTAATATAATGGTTAATATAAGAAGTAAGTGCATAATACGAGCTACTATATTCTGAAATGGGAGTTTCTTTAACACATCAAGAATTGTCTTTGCTCTTCCTTCTGGGTCAAACCCAGGATCTCACTATGTTCAATATCTTTGATAATGTAATGGAAAACCTTCATTTCCATGGTGATATTGGAATCATGCCATACTCCCAAAAAGTGGTCTCTAATTTTATCCCATGTAGTATTGGTCTGGGAGGAGTCATATAAGCTGGGAGTGACACAAATAGATGTATATCTGTAATCACATCATAGAGATAACTGCATCTTATCTCATCTCCTATACATAATTAAAAAATCAATCTTTGTCTGAGTGTCCTGTTTGATTTTTTCCTGTACTTGAAGTGCTTCAGGTAAATTTTTTGCTAGCTCTTCAGCATACTGGGCAGTATGAATTGTGGATTGTAAAGACACAATAGAAAGTGTAGCAGTGAAGCTAGAGCAATAGTAGTAGCAGCCCTATAAAATTCTTTTTTAGTTTTAAAGCCTCCTAGATCAAACTTAAGCTATGCTCTCCTACAGATACACGAGATAAGTTAGTGGGAAAAATAGCAAAAAACAGTTGTTCTACTATTATTACATACTGTTGACTTTTAGTAATACATAGTATGAAATTACAATTTTTACAAGTAACAGCCCAATATAAATCCTGACCCTAAAAAGTTATGCTCATACATCTGAGTTAAAAATGGTTTCAAACACACAAAGAAACAATACAATAATCAATACAGGAAAAACACGTAAAAATATAGACATCAAGTTAAAAGGAGATCACTTTAACAATGTAGATAATATTGTGTTGGCAATGTTCCTGGATCAATTCCAGGGAAATAGCTATTCTGGATGTTTTCTGATATAATATGTAGTATTTGAATTGTGCCAAGCACCAAGAGGTTGGGCATATATTTTTGTCCCAAAAAACATTAGAATCAGAGCTAATATATGGCAAAGGAGTTACACAAGAAGCCCCAGCCAGCCAGCAGACTCACTTGCTCCAAGGGCGATTTGCAGCCGTCTCAACACAGGACAGACAAGTTGGGTAAGAGAAAACACAGGGCCCGCTGCAGGGTCAGCAGCTTCTCCTGATGCTACCAGCCCACAGCCTGGATGTTTAAAAATTACATTTCCAAACTTCCAGAAGTCAAGATGGAGGGACAAAA
>JAQQSW010020456.1:0-10851 GCA_028646575.1 Pseudocheirus occidentalis | reverse complement strand
ATCATTCTCATTTCTCTTCCCAATTTTTCCCCCACTTCTCTAATTTGTTTTTCAAAGTCCTTTTTCAGTTGATCTATCACCTCTAGGCATTCTTCAAGTGTCTTGGAAGCATTTGGTGTGGGAGTTCTGACTGTGTTGTCTTCCTCCCGTTCCATGCTTTGATCCTTTTTGTCCACAAAATAGGATTCTAGAGTTTTATTGCTGTTCTTATTTTGCTTCCTTTTCCTCATGTTGGCCAGTCAATTAATTGGTTGGGTTTTTTTTTTTTAACCTTTGTGGAACTCTGCTTCCAGGGGAGAAAGCTCTGTTCCAAATCCCTGGGGTTTTCCCAGCTGTGGGAGCTATTAGGGGGGGTGTTGCAGCCCCCCCCAGCTTTGGCTTGTTGCAAGTGCACCCCAGGACCACCACCCAAGACCACGATCCAGATCCAGGCCGCTCAATGCAAGAGCACTTGGCCCTGATCAATCAACTCAGCCCCCCTGCCCAATCCACAAGCCAGGGGCTCTGAAGCAGCCCAGTGGGGGCAGCCACTGGTTACAGCAGTTCCTGCCCTTCCTCTAGGGGGAATTCTTACCTCACCATTGTTCATTGACTGGATGGAGATGGATTTCTTTTGTATAGATTGCCCAGGTGATTGGGCTTGAGATGAGTCTTTGTCCATGCTCACTCATGTCCCCCAGCCCCTCATTAGAATAAATCCACCTTTCATTATAATATTTTTGACTTGTCAGAGTTGATTTCCACCTCTCTGGGACAATTCCTTCTCTAGGGTATTTAAGCATTCTGGGGCCTCCAGGGCTCTTCTTTGGTTTGTGAGAGAAGGCCACTAATCTCGGTCTATTAATTATTTGCTAGCATATTGTCTCTCCAACTTTTCGTTCATCACAAAAAAAATTGTTTTTTTTCCCTCCTGTTAGTGAAAGGCAGTTGGGAGTAGTGGCAGAATATTGAACATTGAAAGAGCTTTCTTTTTAGGTTCAAATCCTGCCTCAGACTCTTATTAGCTGTGTGACCCTGAACAAGTCACAACATTGCTGAGCCTCAGTTTCTCCATTTGTAAAATAGACTAATAGCAAAGTAAAAGCACTGTGTAAATGTGAGCTAGTAGTAGAAAAGTAGCAATAGTGTTGCTTGTAGTATTAGAAAATAGTAAAAAAAAAAAGTTTATGAGAAAAATTACTCTTTGTTCACATAGTGATAGCATTGACCTTTATTCTGGAAAGATAACAGGGAAATTAAGTATTAAAAAATTCTTCATATCTTGTTTTTTGGCTCATTCCTACTGGTTAACAATCTCAACCAAAGATTTTGAAGAGACAGAATTTGAAAATCAGCCACAACTTTTCAAAAGGATCTGTAGATCAGATTCTGTAGTAGACACATCTTAATCTACAAATTACTGAGTCTGTGTATTATTCAATTCTAAAGGCTGTAGTGATGGTAGAATTTTGTTTTTACCTGAGTTCAGATTTGAGATTTTAAAAGTATATTTGTCATTAATGTTTATTACACTGGTTTTCTTTTAATAGACCCCGGCAGCTAGATGCTAAATATGTTATGGAAGTATCTACTTTGAAGAAGAAACTACCAGAATCTGCTTTTAGAAAAAGCAATTATTTGGAAAAAAAAGGTATCATTCAAATAATACTGATATTTTCTCTCCTCCTCCATCGGTCCCCCAAACTCTAATTGTGTATTTACATAGAAACTTGTCTCAGAACCTTGTTTTGTTAAGTCTTCCCTACAGGTCTAGTAAAACCTTCCTTTGTCACCAAAAAAGAAAAGAAGAACCATTTAACACAAGAATTGCATCTGATAGTACCTATAGTGTCTACTTCTGTATCATGAGGAGGGAAGGTTCAGCATCTGTCTTCTAGAAATCAGTTCTTATTTATATTTGTAATCCCGGCAGGAAAAGGTTCTACAGAGAACCATTAAATAGAAGTACATTTTTTATTTTAAAAAATATTAAAGATTTGGAATATATCATTCAAGACTAAACAAAATAATTTTTATTATAAAGACATAGCATTGTGTTTGAAATAATATTTCTTTGTGCTCTTAATCCTGCTCTAATGTTTCATTATGGAGTGACATGGCTTCTCTTTTAAGATTTCTTCTGAAGAGTGGAAACTTTGGCAAGTTCTACCATTCTTGACAGATTTTTAGTGCGGTGCCAGCAAGACTGTTATCTAAGGCCCATACTTTGGTTTAGAAATTTATCACCAGTAGAATAGCCTTAGGTAATAAGTCCTTTGGCCATGACAATTGTCCATCAGGAAAAATATGAGGTGACCTCCAGCCCTCTGTAACCTCTTGCATTTCTATAATAAAAGTGAAAAAGGAGGAAGAGGCTAATAATCACGCTGTCACCTTTAAATGTTAATTTTAAGTTTTGTTACACTTAAAAGTGAAATTCTTGTCCAGCAGCTAAGAAGTTGGCATACTAGTAGAGAAACTGAATCATATCAATATTGACATTTGATCTATAAATAAAGTCAGAAGATAGAAGGAAACTAAAGTTAAATGGTTGAATAATTTACAGATTCTTTTTAGAATGACAGATAAGGAATTGGCAGTTGTTTTCATACTGGGCCCAAAGACAATAGGACACAGCATGTCATGGGACAGTTTATGAGATCTTATCTTACAATGCCCATGTTGAACATAAGCAAAAAAAACAACAACAGTCTCAGGAAAATAATTAAAGCTTATATCCCAACAGAGGATCATCAAGTAGAAAAATTTATGAAGAAATTGACAAAGCCCTCAAAATTAAACGTTGAATACTTGTAGGTTCAATAATATTAACAATACCTAAATAGCTCTTACCCTATTTAAATAAGTTCTTGACACTGAAAAAAAAATGGGAAATGGATAAAGCAACAGTCATCAGCATGACCTGTCACTAAGGAAATCTTGATGATATAAAAGAGTCCAGCGAGGAAGAGAACAAAAGAATACTTGACAGCAAATACTTGATCTTGCCTAATGGAACGACATGACAGCCAAAGGTAATATTGATTTAGAACAGGGGTGAGGAGCCTGTGGCCTGGAGGCCACATATAGCCATCTAGATCCTCAGCTGCAGCCCTTTGACTGAATCCAAACTTCACAGAACACATCCACTTAATAAAAGGATTTGTTCTGTAAAACTTGGACTCAGTCAAAAGGCCACATGTCACCTTGAGGTCACAGGTTCCCTTTCCCTGGTAGAATCTAAGCTTGTTTGCAAATTACCGAGGAATTTGGTAGTATATTATGAACAATATCACCTGTTGAAATATGAAGAAGTAGTTAAGGGAAAAAGAAGTTTACAGAAGGCTTTTCATGAGAAGATCACAAGAGCAATTAAGGATAAAATGGGAAAATAACAGATGGAAAGTAGAAAAAAATTTGTCAACTTCTATAACGATGTTTTCTCCACCAATGGCAATAAAACTACCCCAAATGAACTCTTAGCATCCTAATTTCCAATGTGCTATATGACAAGGTGGAATTATCACTAAAGAAAGCAAAGATGGGAAAAGCCACCTATGTTGGAGGCTACATAACTTTGAGGGTCTTGTAGAATCTCAAGGTATCTTTATAAGTTACCAAATCTTACTGATTCTATTTCTTCGCCATCTCCTTTCTCCATCTCATTCTCTCTACTTGTACTACTACCACCCTCGTTCAGGCCCTCATTGCCTCTTCATTGAAGTATTATACATCCTCACTGGTCTTTTGTCCCATCTCTAATCCAGTTCTCCACATAGTTGCCAAATTGATTTTCCTGAAGCACAAGTTTGACTGCTACTCAGGATGTTCCTAAGGCACTCTGTTACTTCTAGGATAAAATATGGACTCCTATCATTTAAAACCTTCTGTATAGACTAGCTTCAACCTATATTTCTAGATGACTTGTGTATTACTTTCCTTTGCATGTTTTGCTTTTCAGCCAAGCAGACCTGTTTGTTGTCTGCATACAGTACTTAGTACAATGCCTGGCATATAGTAGGGGCTATTTAAATGCTTGTTCCCTTCCTCTACACAGCGTAATTTTAAGTTCTGTGCTTTTTGCATAAGCTGTCACTTTTACCTGAAATACTCCCACTCATTGCCTTTCTTTCTTAGAATCTTCCTTCATAGCTCAGCTCAAATGCTACCTAATACAAGGGGCCTTTCATAATTTCTCCAGTTGTTGGTACTCTTTCCTTCCTCCTTTACCCCCCCCCCCCCGTAATTACTTTAAATTTATTTTGTATTTAATTATTTGTGAACATGTAGTTTCCCTTAAATATGATGTAGATTCCTTGAGGGCAAGGACTGTCATTTTTTTCTTTGTTATTGCCTGGCACTGTGCCTTGCAATGACTCTCAGAAAAGAGGAGACTTGTCAAATGATTTGGCACAATCACAGATATTATGAAAAATAGCATTGAGACATTGATCATTATTTGTATTTTCTGATCTTTACAAGACTTCTAGGATAATCCATACACATATAAGGACATCCTTAATGAAACTGAGGATGGATGAGGCACTTTGCATGAATGATATTCTGCAGCACATCACATCTTGCAGTCACTGAACTGATTAAAAGGATGCAAATCACATAAGATCTCACAGTGCTTATTCTTGGTTGATTATTCTAAAAAGCATTTAATCTGCTAGATTAAAAGGTAGTGTTAAATACTTCCTTTCCTACAAGTTGTCTTCTATACACGTTAAACAAAGATTCCTTGAAAGTTACAACGAAGAACCTATAATAAGTTACTCTTAACGTCAAAGGAAATGTAGCTACTATCATGGAGGAAGTCCAGTGCATGGTATGAGTCACTGATTTCTCTGTAGATGGTGAGTTCTCCATATGCTCTGAGTTACAGATGATTTGTGCTAACTCCTTCAAGCCTTGGAATATTGCATAGCCTCCTAAATGAAATCATCAGTCACTTAAAAGTTTGACATAACAGTCCACGCAAGAAAAACCAAATGGATATAAAATGACTATTGTACAAATGGATATGTAGTCGGATGGACAGTCTACAAACCTGGAAAAATCTTGGAAAAATGTTGCAGATGAACAGTGAACTAAGACCAGAATTGAATAGCAGGAAAAGAGTAGGATGGGATCACGTTTGGAAATTCTTCAGATATCAGTGACCCAAAGCTTTTCCCTGAAATAAAACCCCATTTTTTTTTTTAACAATATTGTTCTAGTGATCAGTCAATCAACAGGCATGTAAGTGCTTACTATATACCAGGCATGGGACCAAGCTGCTGGAGACACAAAATCAAAAATGAGAGTCCCAGCCCTCAAGGAACTTGTATTCTAATGGAGAAGTTTTCATGGCTACGAATCATGGAATGTCACTATCTCCAAAGAATCAAAATTGTGGGCCACTCAAAGAGAAGTGGAAAGATGCATGGTGAGCACAAGTGGACTATAGAGTATTGCCAGTTGTGAATTTTATGCAAGAAACAGTATAAAAGATAACATATTTGGTGAGAGCAGGGAGCCCACATTCTGCATAGGTGCCTCTAAAATGCTGTGACATGTCACAGGAAGGCCCCTAGCAAATTGAATAGAGTACATAGCAGATAAATGAGGTGTGAATGAGTTGCAGTCTGTGTCATTGAAGGAATTACCTATATTCGTGCTATTTAAGATCCATTGAAGCAAATACTTGAACCTCCACTGAAATTCTGCTTCACTTTATTGCCTTATGGAGGTGACCTTCTGTTATCAAAGGCTGTTATTCTGTATCAGCAGAGTGTAAGCTCTGGTAGGTCCTATCAAGCTGGAAAAACTTCAAGGACATGGTGGACCATATATCTTTTGTCTGAGGACTGACCTAGCTAAATTTGAAGAAGTTTATCACCAAGTGCCCACAAGTTGATGAATTTTCTTGTGAAGGTTAGAACAAGGAAAGGTCTTTAAGAGTGTTTCTGTTATATATATTACTGTTTTCACATATCTTGTTTGTCCTCTTTACAGTCTGTTACCAAGGTTTATGCTTCAGCATGTATGAAGTGGAAATATCAAACAAACAGGGGAAGAAATTAGATCAACTAACAGAATACATAAAAACTAAGGAATTGGTAAGGATGTGGACTTAAATATTGTTATTTCTTAAATAATGGAAAATTTTGCATCTCATTTTTAGCTATATCTGCTTAGTAGGATAAATCATTTCTATGATGATTAGAGAATTTTTATTCTTCCTTAGTCTTTATTAAGTACTCTTAGGACAAATGTTCTTATCTCATTTTGGTCTTAAATCTTAAGAAGTGTAGGAAGAGACCTGTGTTGTAGAAATTCCCTAGAAAATAATGTTATAAGGAATATAAGAAAATAAGGGCTTTCCCAAAATCCTCTCACAGGAATAGATGCCTTTCCTAGAACATTTACTCCCTAAAATTTCCACTAACATGTGAATCCCAAAAGCATTTGATGCAAATCGACTTTATCTTACAGCATCTAGGTTGAACTACAAGGAGTTGCAAGGAACTCCTACTACTTTGCTTAGTTACAGAGAGACCAGATTGTTTCTGCTTCATGTGTGCAGTTTCAAATGGTGTTAATGCTTGTGTGTTAGAGTTTATTTGGGAATAGAAACTAAAGGAGGAAAAGAAGGTAGTTTTCTGGTAGTCTGGTTTTTTTAAAATACTCCCATCAGCATTACTTAATTACAGAGGTTACAAGGAAACATAAAATGTTCTTTTCTAACATGTTTAGTCTGAAGGTAATTTGTACAAATTATACGTGATATTTTATAGGATTGGTAGAGTTCAGGTAGTAATTGGATACAAAATAGGAGTGAAATTTTTTTATTTCCAGGAGGCATACCAGTGGATCCAGAACTGCTCTTAAGTACTTAAGAAAATTAAAATTAATAGAAAATCAGCTTAAAACTAAATGTGTTTCTTTTGGATTAAGTCTAAATTATACACCATCATTTGATTTTTGAGCCTTCATCCTGAATTTTTGGGTGGTACTATATATTTTATGCTCCTTGCTGTAAATCTTATTGAGTTGAAGCTATAATTATTAAAAAACATTTAATGAAATGAATTGAATTTACCTCGAAAAGCCAAGGTCTGTGTATTTTGTTAGACTTCATTTATTATACTGTATCACTGTATTAACAATGAATGGATAGAATACTTTCTGGGCTGTGTGAGCAATAAATTAGTAGAAATGGTTAAATGATTCCTAAAACTTAAAAGATTCTAATGAGATTTCCCTTTAGAGTATAAGTTGAGAGGAGTTTCCACTCACTCTTTAGAAAGGACATTATATTTGGACCCAAGTTCATATTCTGGTTTTGTTACTAATGTGATATTGAGCAAGTCAACCCTCTCTGGAGCTCAGTTTCCTTACCTGTATAATGAGGGGATTGGAATAGATGGTCTTTAAGGTCCCTTCCACCTCTAAATTTGGAATCCTATGATCTGTGACTTTCAGTTCACTGATAACATAGCAAACGTTTCTCTTTTGCTTTGCATATTTTTTTTAAAAGAAGATTTTGTGGAGAATTTAATTGGTAGTCTCAAGAACTTTACTTTCACTTTGTATTCATGGTTGAAAAGGTAAACAATGAAAGGCCTAATCATTTTTACTTTCATTTTACTCTGATGTGGGAAACAGACAGTGAAAGTCATTTTTGGTTAGGAACCAAATTGTCCTTGCTGCTATAAATAACCTGCAAGACTAAATCAAGTGGAAAAAAGATCTTGTAGTTTCATATTTTCATTGTGATACTTTTATTAAATTATTTATTGTGTTTTGGTGACTTGTTCGCTTCTTTAAAAAAAAAAAAACATTGTGTGCTTTGTCCTGGCTGTAATATACAGTCTCAGGCTGCAAAACACAGTTTAGCTATGCTTGAAAAACTTTTTAGAATAAGTTTTTATTGATAATTTCTGTTTCTTACATCATCGTAGCTATCCCCAGTATCCTTTCTCTCTGCCATCCCAAATAACAAATACTTTTTCTTTCAAGAGGAAAAGAAAAAAATCAGCCCAATTGATTGTTAAAAAGTGTAAAAACATGTGCAATGTCTAACACATTGTCTGTCTTCCAAAAAGGTGGTTTCAGAGTTCCTTTCACGTCTCTTCTTTCTAGCCATGCTTGATCTTCATAGTTTTGTTACATTCACTTGATTTTGGTGGGGGGTGGGGAGGGGTAGCTGATCTTTCCATTTATATTATGGTAGTTGCCATACATGTTGTTTTCCTAGGTCTGCTTCATTCTTGATTTGTTTAGATCTTTCCATTCTTCTTTGTAGTAATAATCATACATTATTTCTTACAGTAGTACAGTGATATTCCATTATATTCATGTACCATAATTTGTTTATCTATTCCTCAATTCATGGGCTTTTACTTTGTTTCACATTTTTTACTAGCATAAAAGGTGTTGCTCTTAATGTTGTAGGGGAAGCTAGGTGGGACAATGGCTAGTGACAGGCCTGGAGTCCAGAAGATTTCTTTTCCTGAATTCAAATCTGACCCCAGACACTAGCTGTGTGACCGTGGGCAAGTCATTTTAATTTTATTTGCCTCAGTCTCCTCATCAGTAAAATGAGCTAGAAAAGGAAATGATATACCATTCCTCTATTTTTGCCAAGAAAACCTCAAAAGTGGGGTAATGAAGAGTCAGACATGACTGAGAAATGACTGAACAAAATAAATGTTTTTGGAATATATGAAAACTATCTTCTTATCAATGACTTTGGAGGTTTAAGCCCAGTAATGAAGTTAGTTTATTTGCATAATTCCAAACTGCTTTCCAAAATGGTTGTACCATTTTGTTTAAAAAATGGCTATGCCATTATTTATAGCTCCACGAACAATGTATTGGCATTTTTCCACAACCCTGCCAACATTGACTCTTGCCTTTTTTTTTTTTGCATATTTGCCAATATGCAGGGTGTGAGGTGAAACCTCAGAGTTGTTTTGACTTGCATTTCTTTTATTAGTGATTTGAAGGATTCTTTCATGTGGTTGTGAAATACTTTGTAGTTCTTTTGATAATTTTTTGTTTATAAATAGCAGTAATTAAGTGCTTAGCTATTGGGAAATGATTGTTAGTCAAATATATATGTTTATTGTTTACATATCTTGGATACCAAATCCTTATCAAAAAATTTTTGATGCAGAGATTTTTTTTTCCCATTTGGCCACTTTCCTTCTTTTATGCTAGGTACTTTAATTTTGTCTGTGCAGAAACATTTGTTTCCTATAATTAAAGTTATCTATTTTATCCTTTGTAATTGTGTCTTATTCTTGTTTAGTTAGGAATAGAGCTTCTACCCATAGCTATGAGAGGTTTATGATTTGCTTTAATAATTTTATTTTATACTATGAGCTTTTAATTTATGGAATATAGCAAGTATATTTTTTTGAAGTTAATTGCACATAAAACTGCAAATCTATTATGTAGAACTTGCTATTCATTTTAAGTGTAAAATAAAGTTTTCATGTAAATTTTTTCTCCACCCCCATGCCCCAGTTTTCACTAGACACAAATATGTGTATGGGAAGGTGTCTGTGTAAAATCATTCTATACATACTTCTGCTTCTCAGTTCTTTCTCTGGATGCAGACAGTGTCTTCATATATGCTTTGTAATTAATTTGGATTTTTATAATAGTCAAAATTATTTAATAGTTCAGTTATTCTTTAAAAAAATTACTATTAGGGGCAACTAGGTGGCTCAGTGAATAGAGCACCAGCCCTGGAATCAGGACAACCTGGGTTCAAATCCAGCCTCACGCACTTAACACTTACTAGCCATGTGACCTTGGGCAAGTTGCTTAACCCCAATTTCCCTACCAAAAAAAAAAAAAGAAAGAACCCCCCCCCCCCCAATTACTATTACTGTATACAGTGTTCTCTTGGTTCTGCTCATTTCACTCTTCATTATTTCCTACACATCTGTCCATGTTTTTCTAACATCATTAAGCTCAACATTTCTTATAGCGCAGTAGTATTCCATCACAATCATGCCATAACTTGTTCAGACATTCTCCAGTTGGTGGACATCTCTGCAGTTTTCTGTTCTTTGCTACTTCAAAGAGAGCTGCTATTAAAATTTGTAAAACATAGTGTTATCTTTTAATATTAATGTTGCATTTTCATTTAGAATATGTTGTGGAATATAATATAAATGTTAGTCTAATTCTGATTTTGGCCAGGCTTTCTAGTCTTAACAGCAGTTTTTAACAACTAAGCTTTTTTCTTAGCTAATTTATGTTTTCCAATTTATGAAGCTCTAGGTTATTGAGTTCCCTTATTTCTGATTTCTTCTTTGTCTCCTCTGTTTCATTGATCTTTCTATTTTTAATCAATACTGGATAGTTTTGATGACTGCTGCTATATAATTAGTATAGTTTCAGATCTTGAAGTTCTATTCCCATTTGGTCCCTGTTTTCATAATTTCCCTTGATGTTTTAGATTTTTTGTTTTTCCGAATTAATTTTGGTACTATTTTACCAAGTTCTATAAAATATATACTTGGTAATTTGATTGGTATAGCCTTAAAAGTATGAATTATAGAAATGGTTTTGTCTCCTCTTTCTTTATCCATCTTTATGCCTTCAGTTGCTCTTGTCTTACTGATGTTGCTAGCATTTCTGGAACTATATTAAATAATACTAGGGAGAGTAGACATTGACATTCTTGATTTACTCCCATATTTATTGGGAAAATGTTCTAGTGCGGGGGGGGGGAGGGGCGGAGCCAAGATGGCGGCGTAGAAGCAGCAAAGCACCGCAGCTCCCACACAAACACACTAAAAAACTCAGAAAATGGGACGCTAAACAGATTTTCAAGCTCCAAAACTCTCCACAAGACAGAAAGCACAT
>JAQQSW010020455.1:0-10851 GCA_028646575.1 Pseudocheirus occidentalis | reverse complement strand
CCTGCGGAGTCCGCAGGCCAGGGGCTCTGAAGTAGCCTGGTGGGGGCCACTGCTGCTGGGTCCAGTAGTTCCCCTCCCCCACTGCTTCCTTGCCCCAGGGGTAGAATGGCCGAACAGCTTTACCCAGCCCCAATTAAGTTTCAAAGTTTCAGCTTTCACTAACAGTCTCTGACTGAAGCTCCCCTCAGGCCGGTGCTTTAGATTTTCTTTGAAGTAGACTGAAGCTGCGGCTTGGGAGGCTCTGCTGCTCCGGGGCCGCCCTGGGGCCTTGCCTGGCTGCCGCTGCGGTTTTGGGCTGGCTGTCCTGTCCTGCTCCTCACGCCTTGGCAGATGTAGGGGTGCTGGAGGCTGTAGAACCGCTGCAGGCTGGCTGCGGGGCTCGGCTCAGCTCCTTCCCACCGTCCCAGGCCTGGCCGCGGTCTCGGCTTCCGGCTGTTCCAGCCTCCGCTCCGGCGGCCGTGCTGAGCCCCTGCTGCCGAGCTGCTGTCAGCGAGAGCTGTGTTCTCTGGATTTGTGTGAGGCTGAGAGGCCTAGACTTTCCTAGACTTTGTCTGGGCTCGTATTTTCTGGGTGTTTTGGGTGGCGGTGTGGGAGCTGCGGGACCTTGCTGCTTCTATGCCGCCATCTTGGCTCCGCCCCTAATTCAATCTCCAATTCATTTTATAGGTGAGGAAACTGAGGCAAAAAGGGTTAAGTGACTTGCCCAGGGTCATGCAACTAATAAGTGTCTAAGGACAGATTTGAACTCCAGAAGATGTCTTCTTCATTCTAGGCCCAGCATTCTGTGCGCTATGGCACTACCTAGCTGCCCTAGATACCATTATACTCATTAATATTTTCAAGACAAAATTATCTGTGTAATAAAGTGATAATCTTAACTAATGGACAATCTGTCTTAAGCAGTGTTCAGTATAATAGAATTTTGCATAACAAAAGAATTTGGGTTGTCCCTTACAAAAACAGGATTTGACTTGGGTTGTATTAATAATGCTTTTAATCTGCTATATTCCCAGATTAAAAAAAGAGTTTGGGTAGAAAGAAAGATAGTGGGAAGTGAGAAGAATAATTAATTTTCTCATTGTTTATTGCCTCACACTCATTCTAATAATCTTTAAATTATTTTTCATTAATGTTATGTCTGGGATTGTTCTCTTGAAGTTCATTTTTTATGAACAAAAGAAGTTAGCCATTGCTGACTTAAGTCATCTTTTCATTTTGAATAAAATTATCAGCAGAATCTCAGAATGGGAAGGGACTTCCAAGGCCATCCAGTGCATCTGAATCTGAGAGGCTCTTTTCAGTTATAACCAGAAAGTGGCCATTCAGCCTTTGCTTATGTTTTAGGGAAAACCTGCTGCCTCCAGTGGCAGCTTCTTCCAGTTCTGAATAACTCTCAATGTTAGGAAATAGTTTCTTACGTGAAACCAAAATAGCTTCTTTGCTGCTTCAAACCATTTTGCCCTTAGGAGACAAACAGAATAAATCTAATCCCTCTGATGGATGACTGCCTTTCAAATAATTATAAGGACAATAATTACTAATGTTTATTTTTGTTTTGTTGTTCAGTTGTTTCAGTGTGTCTGACTTCTCCCCCCCCCCCCCACTCCCCATGAGCCTATTTGGAGTTTTCTTGGCAAAGATGTTGGAATAGTTTGCCATTTCCTTCTCTGTTTCATTTTACAGAGGAGGGAACTAAGGCAAACAGGAGTAAGTGGCTTGTCCAGGGTCACACCAGTTTCTATTTCAGGTCTTCTTGACTCCAGGGCTGGCAGTCTTTCCACTGGGCCACCTAGCTATCCTTAATTTATGTAAAACTTTAAAATTTGCAAAGTAATTTCTGTTTGTTATTTCACTTGTTTCTTACCACAACTCTGTGAAGTAGTGCTCCATTTTGTAGTTGAGGAAACTGGCACAGAAGTTAAGTGACTTGTCCACAGTCACACAGCTAGTTAAGTGTCTGAGTCAGGATTTGAACTCAGTTCTTTCTGACTCCAAGTCTGGGGTTGTAAAGCCAAGCATGAGAGGCTTTGCAGAGGATTGCTGTTGTGAACAGCTTTCAAGGTTCTGATTACACAGCATAGTGAACTCTACATTTATTCAGTAGCAAATTAAGGCAAAACATTCACAGAAAATCAAAATACAGCATCCACCGTGTCACAGCTCAACAACGTTAAGTTAACTTTAGTGTTAAACTAAAATGGCCACATAGTTTTCACCAAAGTGGTCACGTAGTTTTAAACAAAGTACATTCATTTAATAACAGTCATTTAGCAAGTCCTTAATTTAATCACAAAGTACAAAGGTTAAAGTTCTCTTTTAAACAAGGTGCATTCATTTAGTCAATCACAAAGAACAAAAATCAAAAGTTTTCCACCCCTAGGTCACGACTAAATTATAATATCATCAGTCACCACCAAGCACCCTCTCAAGGGGCAGTGGAAAACACAAAGGCCATCTACCCCTCGGTCAAAACCAGGTTACAGTATCATCAGTCAGCATTAAGTACCCAAGGAGAGATCTTTTCATCTTGACTTCTCAGCTTCCATGGTTCCTCTTCCCACAGTTTCTGTTCCTGGAAAGACAAAGCTTAATAAAGCCATAATAACATTTATATACATTGCTGGCGTCCTCGTCAATTCACTTTCTGCCTGTGAAATCAGCATAGACCCAACAACAATGTCTGAGGCCTTTATCAACAAATGAATCTGACAAAGTAACATCAAAACAGACAAAGTGCTGGCACCATAGCCATGTTTCTTCAGTTTTTGGCAGCTCTGGCTGGCCCTCAGAAGTCTGTGGGATCCTGGCAGTTAACTCTCTCTCACCAATTCTGGCTCCCGGCAGTTCTCTTTATGTTTCAGCAATTCTCATTCTCAGCAGTTCGTTCTTTCCAGCAGTAGCTGCTATGCCTCCACAATGCTACATCCCAGAAGTTTTGGCCTCTCTCATCTTGGGCTTTTCCCTATACATGGCATCTATTCAGCCCCCATCCTTCATGTCAACAAGCCCATCCCACTGTGGGATTCACAAGCTGTGGGTCTTTAACACCTAACTGAAAACCAAGCGCTAGGTACTGGTTAGCTTGCCAATACAAGGGGATCTTCAAATTGCATTACCATTACAGGTGTTCAGCCCACTTTGCCAGCTAGCTGCATTAAATATTTGAAGAGATCACCTTCTGAGCCTTCTTTTCTTGAAGCTAAATATTCCACGTTGCTTCAGCTGTTTCCCATATGGAAGGATCCCAAGACTCTTCGCTATCCTTGTCACCTTCCTCTACCTATGTTAAGAATAGTACTCCAGATGTAGTCTACATAGAAGGGAATATGATGGGACTTTCACTTTCCTCATCCTAGATGCTTTGCTTTAATTTAGTATTTTATTTAGTATTAGATTCCAATACCATATTTGAATAAAATGACATATTTCTGATTGCCACTTACTAAAACGCTTAGATATTTTCAAATGAATTGCAATTTAGCCATATCACACCCTATCTTGTACATGTAAAGTTCATTTTGTGAACAAGAATGTAAGACTTCACATTTTTAGCTGTCACATTTTGTCTTGTTAGCTTTGACTCTACATTTTAGCCTGTTGATGTATTTTGGAGTCCCATCTATAACATCTAATATGTTTATTATCCCTTTCAACTTTGTGTAATATTCTAATTTAAGAAACAGAGCCATCCAGGACTTTGTATCAAATCATTGACACAAATGTGAGTGGCTTTGGAAATAGGCAGTTCACAACCCTGGTATAGCAGTGTTATAGAGCAGAGATGATGACCATTTTTGTTCTCTCCATTTCAGTTCAAAGATCATTGTCCATAGTAGAGAAAACAGAAGCAAGCCAAGAGTGGAGACCACCTTCTCCATTCACATCGGCTCATCAGTGATCCTATCCTTTCTTTGACTCTCATCTTTTCTCCAATGTAGCTTTAAAAAGAAAAGAAAACAAACCAGAACCAAACTCTTTCTGTTCTTCCTAGCATCCCTTGTTAACCTCAGCTCATTTTGAATTTTAGAATTCCTGATATTGCTCTTATGTTATTGTTTTTCTTGTCCTATGCTTCTGTTACCTGTCCTTGCTTTCATCTTCTATGTATATTTTTAAAACTTTAAGTAGGAGAGGCAGCTAGGTGGTACAGTGTATAGAGCACCAGCCCTGTAGCCAGGAGGACTTGAGTTCAAATGTGATCTCAGACACTTGGCACACTTACTAACTGTGTGACCTTGGGCAAGTCACTTAACCCCAATTGCCTTGCCTTTCCCCCTCCAAAAAAAATTTAAGTAGGTAACAGATTCCTCTTTAGATGACTCCCATTCTTCTGCCTTACTGGAATTACTTTTTTGGTGTGTCTTCAGAATTCTTGAGAGCTTTCTATCCTCCTGGGATGACTTCCCCTAGAATTTGAGTCCATGGATTCCTGCCTATCTATCCTTTCTCTTTACCCCTGAAATCTCCTTTCTTAATTAACATCTTGCCCCGTGATTTTTCTCTCTTTTCCTAAGATGAAGTGCCCATTTCTCCATGATATTCTTGTTTCTGTCTCAATGGCAAATTCCTTCTTATTATCCATAAGGTAAGTCAGGAAATGATTAGTCACTCTGCTTTGAGAAGAAAGCAGTTCCATCAGGGGTCTGGTTAATAGAAGCCTCCCATGACACTGCATCATCCTGTCACATCAGGCATGTAATCTCTCCATTTCCCATGCTGTTCATCTCTAAGTCTTTTTGTCCACAGGATACACAATAGTGTATCCTGATGGCAATATTGTTTCCATTTCTTTCTTCATTGTTCTTTTTTTTTTTTTTTGAGGGGAGAAGGCAAGGCAATTGGGGTTAAGTGACTTGCCCAAAGTCACACAGCTAGTAAATGTGTTAAGTTAATTAGAACTCTGGTCCTCATGACTCCAGGGCCAGTGCTCTATTCACTATACCACCTAGCTGCCCCCCTATTGCTCTTAATTCAAATACTTTCTACCCTATTTTCCATCTTCCTTTCTCCAATCTCTCTTCTGCCCTAATTCCCTGAGTTTCCTCATATGAGTATGACTTATTGATATATTATATTAAATATTATATTACTCACGGCCCTACCTAAGCTCTATTTATCTGTACAGTTTCTTTTGGTTAAAGTCTTTCTGTGTATATACAGACTCTCATTCTGCTCATGAGTCCGATTTGCCTTCTCATTTTATTTTACTTGTTACCCATACTTTGTGGCTTTATGTGTAAATATCTGAAGCCATGAGTTAATATTGTTAGTCCCTTTCTTGGTTTTTTACTCCCGCATTTCAGGGCATTTGCACCCACAGAACTGCTTTGAGGAACAAGTACTAGGGAAGAGCAGTATTTACATTGTGCTTTGATGTTGGCAGAGTGCTTTTACCCTGAGAGAAATTAAGTGACTTGTCCAAGGTCCAGCAAGTGTCTAAGACAGGCCTTCCCGAGCTCAGAGTTTAGAGGCAGCTAGGTGGTACAGTGAATTGAAGTCAGGAAGACTTCACATCCTTCCTCAGATAATTTGCTGGCTGTGTGACCCTTTGAAAGACACAACTTCTGCCTGGCTCAGTTTCCTTATTTGTAAAACAGAACTGATAATAATAGCATCTAAGTCCCAGGCTTGCGTGAAGATAAAATGAGATATTTGTAAAGTGCTTCATGAGCGGCTAAGTGGTGCAGGGGACAGAGCTCTGGGCCTGGAGTCTGGAACACTTGTCTTTATGAGCTCAGATCTTGGCTCAGATGCTTACTGGCTATATGACCCTAGGCAAGTCATTCAACCCTGCTTGCCTCAGTTTCCTCATCTGTAAAATGAACTGGAGAAAGAAATGGCAAACCCCTCTAGTATCTTTGCCAAGAAAACTCCAAATGGGGTCATTGAGAGTCGTACACAACTGAAAAATGACTGAATGACAAATTGTTCATGACTCCAAATCCAGCACTGTATTCGCTGTATTCACAGATATACATAAAAGAACAAGGACATTTAACATTCTCTCATGGGAACCTAAGAGATAATTGCTTTACATTCATTATATAAACCCTGCTCTCTGTTCAATAAATTGGAACTGCTATGACAGAACCCGCCTGGCTCGTGTCCAATCATTCCACAGTCTTCGGTTTGGCCCGTGCCCATTTTGGTGCAGGCATCAGTTACGTACTTCCGTATATTTTAATGTCCTTGTTCCCTTGCATGCATCTATGTCTGGGTCACTGCTCAGTTATCACGTCCTAAACTCCTGCAAGTCAGGAATAGATGGTGAGCCATTCTTAAGACATAATATAGCCTTCACGGGGAGCTGGCTTGGGAGAAATCCTGGACCAGACTCTTCCCATGTATGGACCAAGTCAGGACTAGCCCTCAACACTGGATCAATATCAGACCAAAATCATTGTTGGTGTTATAGACTATTGGAAAAGATTTGTAACTATGTTCTACCAACATACAATAAATAGGCTAAGAATTATTCTCTTGCCCATTGTTTAGTATGAGTTTTCTGGAATATATTATGGAATGTTTTCATAAGAGTAGCAGCTCACATTTCATTTTACGATTTAAAAGAGACTACTTTTAGTGACCTTGTGAGGGAAATAGTACATGCATCTCTGCTTTCATTTGGCACACTGAGGTACATAGGTTTTGTGACTTTTCCTGTAGTCACAGGAGCCAAGACATAATAAATCCAGTGATTTATCCAGCCTTTATCACTTTGATCAGTAAGTAGGGTAAAAGAATTAAACTAGGATCCTACTTGTGACAGACAAACTGTATCTTGGGAAGGACTTGCTCACATCTCTTGCTTCCCAAATCCATAAATGGAACACAGTCATGTTCACCATTAGATGAAAACAGAATATTGGCTTCTCATTACACTAGATGAAAACAAAATATTGGCTTCTCATTACACTAGATGAAAACAAAATATTGGCTTCTTGAAAAACTGTTTTTGTAAATATTTGTTATTAGGATGTAAGCAGTTGAAAACAGATTATGAGATATAAAGGTTTACAACCCCTTTAAGATTTTTAAAAATAAGAAATGCTTATACTTCTTTATCCTTTAGGAGGTGTGAAAAAGTTCCTTGTTAATTTGATGAAATGATGGAGCAGCTGACCATGGTCTAGCTGAATATTGGCCAATCCCCGGATGGCCTTAGAAAAAGAAAAAAGGCAAGGACTGAGGAGTTTGTTGTCTCTGACGGAGGAGAAAAGAACCAGTTATGGAAGAATTCAGCTCTTGAAAGGAAATTAGTCTTTGCTTTTTCCCTTGCACCTCTTCCGGAGTGCAGTAAGGTGGGGAGGAATTTCTCTTATCTCCTCTGCTAACAACAGTATCTTATAATGGCATAATTTGCCTAGTAGGAGATACTTCCACCAGCAGAGTATACCACAGAGCCAAGCTGTGGAGCTCAGTTGAGTTTCAGTGACAACAAAGTTAGTCACTCAGGCAGTAGACATTTATTAAGTGGCTACTGTGTGCCAGGAACTGTGCTGAGCACTGGGGATACAAATTGGCAGAACAACCTGCCAATCAGAGGCTCTTCACCTGGAGGAGGGTGGGGGGCATTTTAAAGACAGAAAGAGAAGAGGAAAGAAATTGGTGCCCACTGGTGTGGAAAGTTTGAGATGCCTTGTCCATTTGCACTACCTACTTGTGTTCCTCTCTGCTCTTACACCCTATATATGTTCCCCCTCTTCCCATTGACAGAAGTAAGTTTGTGGGAGAGTGTGCCTCAGGTTGATGGGGGGGAGGGAGGACATATTTGTAACTATCCTTTATACTATGCTTATTTCAGTAATGCTTTGCTTTGAATAAATCATGTCACCTAGCTATTAGAGGTTATGATGATTAAAAAGGTTGGAGAGACATAGTTCTGGGTAATTTAGCCCTTTTATTAATAAGGCTAGTACATTTATTAATAAAAGGATGTTCATTTGAGTATCTTTTAGAACAAAGACAGTCATGGTAGGTGGCTCAGGGTTTATATGTTCTTTTGGAAGAAGAGTGGCAATCAACTCTGATTTGTTGATTAATTTTAACTCTGATTAATGAGAGAAAGAATATTACAGTGAGAGACTGAGAGTGACATCATGTCACCCTTGGACCAATTAACTGGCTCTGTACCTAGACTACCCCCAGCCTTGAGCAATTTATTCAAGCCCCAGCAGTAGCTAATGGCTACCCCACTTGGGTGGGGTCTGAACAAGAAAGTAAATCCAATTTCATTATCAGCAATGTCCTTCAAGAGACTGAACTTTCTGAAATCAGGATTGTAAAAAAAAAAAAGGAGAACTCTGACTCTCTCCAAATCACTGGTTATGGATTATCATTTCTCCTAAAGTGAAGGGGGAAATGGGAGATTGCTAGCCATAGTGCGAACCTGGGGGTAATTGTCTACTCTAGAGGGAGCCAATTTGTGAATGTGAATGGGGAGGTAGGGTTGACTCAAGGTTGGTACACTACTCTTCCACATGCCACAAGTAAAATAAGATAGGGAGGAAAGAGTAGAGAGAATGATGGGACAGACAAACCGTTCTGTAAAGCCTTTGACAAAAGCAGTTTTAACTACTGTTATGAAATGGGCACTGATAGATTTAGGAAGGTAACGTGTCCCATTTTTTCTCTGTGCCACTGTTTGAGGGACTCCTACCGAGAATTAAAAGCAAACATACAATACATCTGAGTCCCTGGGATATGCAATTAAATTTTACTACAACGCATATGAAGAAAAGTGCTGAATTTCAATTTGACACAAACTTCAAACTTGTATGACTCTTTGCGGTAGTGCCCATGTGGTAGGAGAGGCATGAATGATGTTATGTACTACTGGCTGCAGTATTCTGGAGTTCCCTGTTTGAGAAAATTTGCTATACTCAATATTCCTCCTTCATGTTTTCTCACAGATGGTTCCCCCACATACCAAGAAGAGCCTTGATTATCATCTGTCTGGGAAGCTGTAGAGGGGATTATTGCCTTGATTAGGAGGTTAGAATAGTTAGTTGATGACTGAGGGCCTTTCTGACTAGACAATTTTTTTAGTTCTATGATTCTTTTTATTCCTGCTCATTTCCCCTGGGATTTTTGTTGGTATAAGACATTATTTTGATCCCCTTTCCAAGTTTACCAGTTACATATTTGTTAAGACCTTTCTGGAAAAAAAAGTTCTTAGTTCACTATTTAAGCCCATGATTATGTTCTCCCGGTTTGGCCACTTGTGTTTTAAAAATGAAGAGAGAGAGAGAGAGAGAGAGAGAGAGAGAGAGAGAGAGAGAGAGAGAAAACAGCACCTTGGATTCTCCTTTATGTTCTTTTCATTTGTCTGTTTTTAATGTCTTTAAATAAGAGAGCAAGTAAATGACTTTGTAGTATCAGGTCATTTAAAACATTTCACTAAGATAAAATTTTAAAACAACTTTCGCATGCCCACCTAAATCTTTCTCTTGTAGATTAAATGTCACATTTTAGTACTTGAAAAAGATTCATGATTTCTTTACTTGGAGACTCATTCCTCTAACTGAATTGCATCCCATCAGTGCTTTATTAGACAGTCTTCACGAATTGCTATCATTTCAATTATTACAGTAACATAATCATTCTGTTTAAAATGTGTGATGACTGAACAGTATTTCCAAGGCTGTGTTCCTCTTGCAGTGAATTAGGAAATCCAGGTTGGCCCTTAGTCAGATCTGAAAACCATGAAGAGGCCAGATTAGTTCTACTTCCCCTACTTCCTGCAGTGCAGTTTTTTAAATCTGGGGGGAGAGGGGAGGAGGAAGTCTTGGAGAGTCTATGCCTGAAGTAGGAAATCCTCAGTAAATTAATATGGGTTTGGGGATGTTTTGTCGCAATGAAGACTTCCACAGTTACAGAGAGAGAAGGAGAGAATCATGTTTAACATATGTAATCAACAATTGCATTTTTATCTGAAATTAAAAGTATATGAATAGGCTAAATATTATTTTTAACAGACATTTTTGTCTTCATTTCACTAGTGATTTTTAATATGTCACTTTTAAATATTACTTAAAAAAAATCATTTTGGGGCAGCTAGGTGGTGCAGTGAATAGAGTACTGGCCCTGGAGTCAGGAGGACCTGAGTTCAAAATTGGCCTCAGATACTTAACGCTTACTAGCTGTGTGACCTTGGGCAAGTCACCGAAATTCATTTGAACTTAAATACAAAAAAATCATACAAACAAAAAAAAACATTTCCAGGTATACAGCACAACATAAAAAGAGTATTCAATATGAATTTCCGTTTCACAGTTCAGTTAAAAAAAAACAACTATGTAATAAATAATACTTAACATTTTCAAAACTACCCTGCTTTTTTTGTGCTTCCTTTTACGTTTTCTTTTGTCCTCTTCTGTGTACTTTTTATTTTTTTCCCCCCTCCTCATTCTGCCCTTTTTGGGTGCTGCTTAGTGTCCAGCACTAAGCATGATTGGCCATGTGAGAGAGAAGTGACCAGGCCATATGGATAGTTCAGGGAAGAACTCCATTTAATGATTCTTTGAGCAAGATTTTTATACAGAAAGATGAAAGGATTCAAGTTTTACTATCACTGTCTTAAGCCTGTTAGTTCCTGGAAGTAACTTAGATAGAGTCAGGCACCAACAGGTCAATTAGCATTCTTAAAGGTATTAACAAAGAGGATGCAAAAGAGATAAGTCTTCAAAGTATCTTTTATTTTTTTATTTATTTGTTTGTTTTCTTGTTTACATTATTCATTTTCATTACATTTTTGAATTACACATTTTCTCCCCGTCTTGCCCCTGTCCCCACCTTAAAACAGCAATCCCACTGTAAAGCCCCTCCCCTGCTCTGCTCTCTTATTTTCTG
>JAQQSW010020454.1:0-10852 GCA_028646575.1 Pseudocheirus occidentalis | reverse complement strand
AGGAGAAGGAGAAGAAGAAGGAGAAGGAGAAGAAGAAGAAGAGATTTATGTATATGGACACATGTATTTATATACATGTGTATAGAAAGACTACATCCAGATATCTTTAAAAGAGTTCTGTTGTCAGGACCTAAATCTCATACAGAATTGAAAACAGAATCTGAACACATTCCAGCAAGTGGGAGAGCTCAAGTAATCAAAAGCTATCTTAGCTCATAGTGGACAAATCTTCGCCTCAGTACAGACTCATTTTCTTGTTCACCTCCTGTAGGTGGCTCAGGAAAACAGCTCTCTGTAATAACAGATAAAAGGCATACACAAGTTGTCATTCTGTTCCTGAGCTCAGCTCCTTCAGGAGCTGCCAAAGAGTTTTAGCCACAGCTTCTGTTTGCAGGGAAGACAAGTTTCATCTCCCATGGGTCTAAGTCACTATATTGCTGCCAAAACCTGGAGCCATGAAGAAAGAACAAGAACCATCTTTAGAAAAAGGTGAAATAGACAACCATGCAAAAAAATGATTACCCAGCTATCCTTAAACACTAGTTTGCACTATTCTCTCTATTTCTGTTTCTATTAGGCTCACAGGTGGCTGAAGGGACTTAAATATGAAAAGCCACTAAAGGGTTTAGGCAACTAATGGACCACACACAATGCTGAGTATGAGGGTGGTAAAGTTATCTTTTAAATGTGACTAGATTAGAGAGGCAACAAGCAACCTCATGAGCCTTTACCAGTTTTCTTCATGTTTCACTGCATTATAGATGACATCCTACTTTTACTGGTCTGTCTATATTTCTATCCATGCACATTTAACCATAAGATTCTGAATGGAAAGATTGTGATGAATGTTTTATTAAGGGCTTTAATGAAATTCATCAGTTACATTCAACTTTGACGCACCATGAACTATCCAAATACCACTTTACAAGAACTATTCAACGTAACACTGTTGCCCATACATGGAGCTCCATGAAACTTTCTGTGGTTGTTGAAAGAACTTTGAGAAACAAAAAGATTCAAAGTGCACCTGGCTTCCAAGGCTGCAGGATCACAAACAACACTATTGCTACCAAGAAATAGTCCTTCTCACTTACTTCTTTTGTACTGCCTTGATCTGAGTTTCCCATGAGGCATTTGTCCACCAGTGGCTGGCCAATGAGAATGAATACCTAGAACCAGGCTTCAGTCTTTAGATAAATTTTTGTTGTTCAGTTGTTTCCATTGTGGCTGACTCTTCGTGACCCCATTTGGGGTTTTCTTGGCAAAGGTACTGGAGTGGTTTGCCATTTCCTTCTCCAGCTCATTTTACAGATGAGGAAACTTGCCCATTTGTAATAGGCATTTCATTGCATTTTATAATCAGATGCAATGCTTGTTGAATTGAATCAAATGGAATCAAATAGAATAGAGTTGAATTGGGTTGGGCTGAGTTGAATTAAATTTAAAATGTCTTGTTCTGGGCTCCACAGTTTAGGAAGGCTATTGAGGAATGTCTAGAGGATGGGAGCCAGGTTGATGAAGGGATTTAGGTTCATGTCATGTAGGACTGATTGAAGGACTGAAGAAGAGGAAAATGCAGTGGGGTATGGCAAGGGAACATGGTAGCTATATGGATATTATTGTAATCATAATTTATGAAATTATAAATTATGTGTAGATAGATGTCTAGAAAACATGAAGAGACCCTATGTTCCTTGAGTGGGTCCCAGAGCAAATTTTCAAGAGTTCATGGACAAGAATCACTCAAGATGAGCAGACAGGAATGTGTTGTGATGTCTTACTAGAGAGAGTAGATTCATTAATGAGATCATAGATTAAGTTGTCAGTCTACATTGGTAAATAAGGTTTTTGTTTATTTCTTTTTTTTTCCACTAGGAGAAATTGGAAGTAACTTACCAGGGTCATAACTAGTTCTGATGGAGGATTTGAACTCAAATTTTCCTGACTCCAAATGCAATGCTGTATCTACTGCAGCCTCTAGCTTCCTAGTACTTTTCTGTCTCATAGCTAACATCCTGAGTATCACTAGCATGCTGCCACTAAAAGTTTTTTGAAGATGATGACTTTTGCCTCCTTTTCATTGACTCTGGAAGGAGAAGAATGAAACCAAAAATCATTCACACTGAAAAATGAATGGGCAGGTTAGCACACAGTAAGTACTTAATAAGTGCTTACTGACTGACTTAGGAATAATGAGCAATGTGAGTACATTTGGCATGACTTCAGAGGGCAAATGGCAGGCTTCCTTGACCAAAAACTTTGCTTATGCTGAGATGGTACAGAGCTGGAAATGTCACTGTTAACGATTCATTTCCTATACGAAAAGTTATCTTCAAGTACCCTTTTCCATCATGGTACAAATGTTAATGGGGTGAGATAATTTTTTAAAAAATCAATCACAAGATATTTATTGAAGATTTGTAAAAGTAAAACCATCAAATTTATAATCTGGAAAGTAGAGGGACAGTAGCCATATATGTGTGTATGTATATGTATATATACATATGTGTGCATGTATATGTGTGTATATATATATGTATATATATATATAATAGGGAGAGGGAAGGGGGCTGAATCTGTGATTTAATTGACAGAAAGAACTCTCAGATAAATAACCTCCCTCTACCAATGCAGGTCATCACATGCTCTTCAATTTGTAGTTGGCTGGATCCCTGAGAAATTAAGTGAATCATTGAAGATCCCCCAGACAGTATGTGTCAGACATAACACTTGAATTCAGGTCTTCCTAACTTAGAAGTCAGTTTTCTGGTCAATATGTGATAAAGTGGCTACAGGGAAATTGATGGGGGGAAGGAAGAAGGTGCTACCAGAGGGAGAGCAGAAAAAGCTGATGATTGAGCTGAGTTTTGGAGACTCCAAGGCAGTGGTGAAGTGAGGAGGGAATGCATTCCAGTCATAAGGCACATCCAGTGGGGAAAAAAGGCATGCTACTAAATATTATTATCTAACAAATTTTACAAAACTAATTTCTTCTTTAATGGGAGAGTTCTGGAGGATTCTCTGCAGGATCTTGAGGGCTCTGGGAGCCTGGAAGAAGAGGTGATTGCTAAAAGGGTAGGTAGGGAATTCTCTAGAAAAAAAAGGTGAGGCTATGTTAAAAGCAAACCTCACAGTAAGGAAATAGGGCAAAAGTATTGTCATCACACTGATCTTAGCATCTGAAGACAAGACTAGATCCCACTTCTGCCACTTACTACTTTGGAGACTCTGGGCAGACCATTTTACTGCTTTGTACCTCCATTTTTCCACTTGAAATAGGAGGGATATGGACATTTAGGAAATGGTTAACATTCAGAGGTCTATCAACTCCATAAAGGTACACTTCTCTGTATGCCAGCTGATGGCTCTTCCTGACTAGACTTGGAACTTCAGGTATGGAATAAATCTTTTTAAAGACTTGTATTCTAAATTGAAATAAAGTAGGTTTTCTTGCCACAACAACAGACTGATTTTTGCTTAGAATCAGCCTTGCAGATGGAGAATACTTTTGGAGAATAGATCATCGGTGCCCCCACATCTTTCCTCTTCCCTCTGGCATGAGCTCTTTTGTATGCCAGACTCATGCTAAATAAAATAAAATAAAATAAAATCAATCAATCAACCAGCATTTATCAAGCATCTGCTAGTTACCAGACAGTGTGCTAGACATTAGTGACACAAAGATAAAAAGCAAAATTACCCCCAAAGGAGTGTTCTTTAATAACAATTTCATTCTACCAACTTTGATTATGTACTTCGTAGAAGGGGATGTGCTAGGTTGCACAGATCCAAGAATGAAAACCACCCTGACATCAGTGCACCAAGAACAGTCGTAACATGATGGAAACAGAGACTGTGGTTGCAGAGACAGAAATCACTTCTAGAAAGTACCTTCTCCTCTAATTCTGTCTAATGTATCTTGTATGCACCTATATATATTTTTTTACATATGTTACACTCTCTTAAATTTTCTTCAGGTTAAACATTCTTAGTCCCTTCAGTCTGTTGCATGGACTCCAGTTTTCATTGTACTGAATAAAATGTGACTCCTTAAGTAGAATACAATTCTTTGCACAGGGCAAGCAATAATGAGAATGTTAACTCTCTCATTATCAAATGTAGGTCTCAGCTAATACAGCCTAAGATTCCAATTCTCTCCTCTGCCTCCTGGATTCCCTGATTTCTTTCAATTCCCAAATAAAATTCCACCTTCCATCAAAAGCCTTTTCCATCCCCTTAATTCTAGTGCCTTCTCTCTGTTGACAATTTCCAATTTATTCTACACAGACTTTGTCTGTATGTTATTTTATTTTTATGTTGTCCGATTCTACTATATTGTGAGCTCCTGAAAGTCAGGAACTATTGGTTTTTGTTTGTGTGTGTGTTTGTTTTTGTTTTGTTTTGTTTTTTCCTTTTTTTTTATCCCAGTGATTAGCACAATTCCAGACACATAGTAGGCATTGTAATAAATGCTTGTTGATTGACCGGCGGCTGATAATCACTCTTCGGAAGGCCATGTCACATGATTACTTCACTTTGAGTAGCTAAAACCTTCACATGTTTATGTGAAATATTATTTATTCCCCCCTATACTTCTGTAGTTGATATTTTAATGCAAATGCATTTTTGCAGATTTCAATATTTCACCTCCATCATATATCTTATTTGTCTTTTATATTTAGTCCATGTCAAGTGAAGGAGCTAGGTGATGCAACAGACAGAATGTTGGACTTGGAGTCAGGAAGACCTGAATTCAAATCTGAATTCAGATACTGTGTGACCTTGAGTAGATCATTTAACCTCTGTCTGACTCAGTTTCCTTGATTTTTAAATAGGGATGATCATAGCACCTACCTTTCAGGGTTATGATACTCGTCAAGCATGTTACATAGTGCCTGGAATATAGTAGGCACCTACTATGTGCTTGTTCCCTTCTCTAGTGAGAGTTTTTGAATTCCAAGTCAAGTCATTGCAGTGTCTTAGTTATCTTGTCTTGAATTGTGTCATCACTAAATTTAATAAGCATCTGATGTATGCCTTTATCTACCTGATTAATTATACTGGACAGCTTGAGGTCATGATCCCAAGGGCATTCCACTAGAGACTTCACTCCAAGTTGACAGAAGCCATTAATGACTTTTGACCATTTAAACCACCCTGCCCAAAATACACTATACTCTATCTGCTATCTCTCCATCTCATTCAGAAGAATGCCATGTGAAACTTTGTCAGATCCTTTTTTAAAATGCAGATCAACTATGTGTTGTCATTTCCCCTGCCCTATCAATCTAGTCACTCTGTTAAGAAACAAAATGAAGAAGGTAGGTTCTGTGGTTGATGAAGTCATGTTGGCTTCTACAGGTCATTTCCCTTTCAAAATGCTTGTCAAAAAATATACCTTAGGTAATATTTTCTGGAATATTTTCATGAAATGTTGTTAAGAACATGCAGTTATAAAATGAATAAGTCACCCTTACATAAAAGTCAGGACATTTCATGTTTTTTTGGTTATATGCCATTTCTTCTGCTCACCATGGTTTTAAAAAGACTGCTGATGATGATTTAGCAAATATACCTATAAGTCCTTTCATTACCCTAGGAGAGTGGTTCTTAACCTGTGGGTCACGCCCTCTTTGGGGGTCAAACAACCCCTTCACAGGGGTCACAGCAGTCACCTAAGACCATCGGAAAGCACATATTTCCTATGGTCTTAGGAACTGAGACACGGCTCCTCTATCAGTCTTCAGGCGGATCTGCCCACATGCAGATACACCCACATACGAGTATTTAAGGGTCCTGGCTTTAGGAAGGTTGAGAACCACTGTCCTAGGACGTGATTCATCTCAGTTCTGAGATGTAATTCCTTCTTTTAACTAGGGTCTCTCACCATTGTTTCATTTTTGGTTTTGTTTTGAATATTTGATAGCCATCTTTCTCTCCCCTTATTATTTCAAATATCATTCTTTTTAGCAGAATAAAATGAAAGTAAAATGAGTTTAGTATTTCTTTTTCTCTGATATCTATTATTTCGTGCTATCCACACTGAAGAGTGATTCTATTCCTTTTCAAGGTCCTTTCTATGAAACATGTATTTCCAAAGATCAGTTAGAACTGATCTAATCACTTTGAGTTATGATTTTAAAAGCTGCTGCTCTCTGGGGAGGAAGCTCTGAAAAATTGTAGAATCACCAGAATTCAGAGTTGGAAGGGACCTCACTGTCCACTTTGTCCAACATCCACCCCAGTGAGATCCATTGTTGAAAATGATGCTTTACTCAGAGTCCTAGATTTGTATCTCTATGCCTAGCTTCTTTATTAGCCTCCAGGCTTATCTATCTATCTGTTTGCATATCAAGTCAGGCCAGCTAGGTGGCACAGTGTATAGAGTGCCAGGCCTGGAGTCAGGAAGACTCATCTTCATGAGTTCAAATCTGATTTCAGACACTAGCTGTGTAACCCTGGAAAAGTTACTTTACCCTGTTTAACTCAGTTTCTTCATCTGTAAAATGAGCTGGAGAAGGCGATGGCAAACTGCTCCGGTATCTTTGCCAAAAAAAAAACCCAAAGGGGGTCACAAAGAGTTGGACACGATGGAAAAACAACTGAATTCAGTATCAAGTATACACATTTATTCTGCCAGCAACTCAAATCCAGCTTTTTTTTTGTTTTTGTTTTTTTAGCGAGATGTAGTATGGCACAATGAAAAGAACACTGGTTATCTAATCAAGACAACTCAAGTCAAAAAGTGTTTGTAAGGCCCTGCAGGGTGCCAGGCACTGTGCTAAACACTGAGGATACAAAAAGGGAGAAAAGCACAGTCCTTGTCCTTGAAAGGCTCATGTTTATTGGGAAAGATGAAGACGAGGCTAGACGTAGAAAATGTAGAGAGAAGGTGGAAAGTGAGCTCAGAGGGAAGACAATCACAGGGGCGACGGTGAGATAGAGTCTGGAGAGGTGACCAGGAGAAACCTCCCATCCTCCTATAAAAGGTGAGATTTGAGCTGCCATCTTTTAGTAAGGAAGCCAGGGAAGCAAGCAGGTGGAAGTAAGTGTTGAATCTAAGTTCAAATCTTTTCTTTGATCTCTACTAGCTATGTGATGTTGTTTAATTATTTTTGAGCCTCAATTTCCTTATCTGTGAAATAGGGAGGTTATATTAGTGCCCTCTGATGAGGCAGAATGCAGTACCTTCAAAGTAACGGTTCTACTTTGGGATATCTCTAAAAAGTTTTTTTTTCCTGGTATAATGTCTAAATTTGCCTACTTCTTCATTATTCCTGGTTATCCCTGGGACCAAACAGAACAAGTGTACTCTTATAAATATTTGAAAGATGCTATTATCATCCTCTCCCACCCACAAGCCAAGTTTTTCTTCTCCAGGCTCAACAGGCCCATTTCCTCTGACCCATTCTTCTGTGACATGGACATGGGGACCTTCACTAGTTCTGGTTATTCTTCTCTGGAATCAAAAGGGTAGGGAGAATGACTATATCTGTGATTTGATTGGTATAGGGAACCACAAGTAAGGGAACTCCCTCCACCATTCCAAGTAAGCATCTTCTCCATAATTTACAGTCTTAGAATGTTTTAGAACACTTAGAAGGTAAGTGGTTTGTCATCATCATCAAGGGAGACTTTTTAAAGAAGGCCTTGGGGTATTGTCATTGAGAAAAAGGAACTTTAAAAATGAAACTCTTGGTCACTTCTACAACTCTAACATTATACAAGATGTTACAAATAGGCTTTCCAATAGGGATGCTTAGGTATCAGAAGACATCATTTTCACAGGTGAAATGCTTTCCTGACTAGGGAAAGGGCAGTAGAATGAAGTAGAATTTTCAATGAAGAAAATAACAGTGTCTAAACACCTGAGATATGTTAGCCCATTAGATATATTAACAAGTAGTGACAGTCTAATCTGAAGATATTTACTGTTTGGCATTAGAAGAGGTATCAAGTGAAAAGTATAATTAAAAAGCTTGTTAACCTGCCAAGTAGAAAAGGGTGGGTTAAGAGTGTGGGTCAAGTGACTTATGGTCCCTGAAGAAGTGTGATGACTTCTCTCCTAGGTCACTTTATCCCTACATTCCTTTCTGGACCAGCACATGCTTCGAGAGAAGCTGTAGAAACAGATTTGCTATTTGCCCTTAATTCCTGGCTTGAAGTCTGATGGGGTTAATATAAATGCTTTATTCCAAAGCCTGTGATTATTGAAGTTCTTCTCTAATTATCTTGTCTCAGTCCTTTCTTCATATTGGGATGATGGAGACCATCTCTTGGATAATTTTTTTAAGGTCAAATTACCTTGCTTCAGTGTCTTTTGTGGTGATAGGCCAAATGAGACTGACTTAATTCAATATGCCTCTGATGCTTTTCTTCCAATCTAAAGGGGCATCCATCATAGTCTCTTCATTCTGACTGATATTGATCAGGTAATTGCCCTTAGCCTGTCAAAGAATCATGATTTTTATAAAATGGGTCTTTTCTAGGAATTAAGTAGAACTGGAGAAAGATAACAGAGAAGGAGGTTTGAATGAGGAGTCTGTGTGGGGAGAGCAGAGATTGATGGGGGAAGGGAATACCAGCATGATCATTCAGAAGTGCATTGTACAATAGTGCCTACCTCAATGGTGCAGCTCAGAAAACAGCATGGTCTCCTGTGTTTGAGCTCTGAATCCACTAGGGGATCATGGGATCAAAGACTGGGAATGAAAGAGAGCCCACAGGCCATCCATTCCCTCCTTTCATTTTATAAAGGAAGAAAGAGAGGAAAAGAGAAGAGAAAAGGAGAAGGAGAAAAGAAGAGGAAGAGGAGGAGAGGAGAGGATAGCAGGAAGAGGAGGAAGAAGAGAGAGAGGAGGAGGTGGAGGAAGAGAAGAAGAAATTTCTCCTGTGTTAAAACTGATGTCCTGGGAAGTTATATAACTTGTCCAGTCACACAGGTAATGAGCAACAAAGGCAAGATGCAGACCTATTCCCTCTAACCTGGGATCTAAGGTTTTGCTATCACCCTTTCTTCCCAGTGCTTTCTCATCCATTTGTTCTAAGTAACTAAAAATCCTAGAACTATACACTTAGAGCCAGCTGGGCTCTCAGCACTCATTTAATCCAATACACCCATTTAACAGATGATAAAACTGAGACCGCTAGAGATGCCATGATATACTCAAGGTCATGGCCAGTAAGTGACAGAGCCTTTATTCTATCCCAGAATCTCTGACTCCAAATACACCACCATGCTGAATCCTTTCCTTTAAGCCATCTGCTGTAGCACTGTGCCTTGTTTTCCTACCTATTTGCTTCTAGATCAAGAGAGATACACAGTTCTTTATGACCTGGAACAATCTTTTTTTGTCGTTTTATTACTAGCCACATATTGGCCAAACCTTTCACTATCTTTACTAATTAGGATAGAGTTGAAACTATTAACTAAATTCAATGGAAGATGGGGAAGAATCATGACTTTTAGAGGTTCCTTCCAAGAAAATAAAAACCTAATTTCCGACATGGGGGAGGTCATCCTAATATGGCTGAAATACCCAAATCAGAGAAACACTGTGAGAAAAATATGTAATTCAGGAGACAGCCAAACAGCAGGGGAGGGAAACCAATTCAAGTGCATGACTTCAGGTGAAAGTGGTGCAGGGTTGTAAGAGCCCACGTTAAGAGTCTATAAAGGAGAAGTGAGCCTGGGTCTAGGGTATCATTATTGTTAACAACTGTATTCCAGGCAGAGTTGTGCAGAGAATAGTGGTATTCACGGCGGGCAGTGGGGGAAGTCTACCTGCTGTTTGAGCATGGTATAATCATGGCCCATCACCACAGGTATCCAAGGCTAGACTTGGTGCCCTTCAATTGGAGAGGGCTCAAGAATAGCGCATTCGGCATTGCGGCAATTGAGAGGTTCCTTCTGAAACTAGCATAGACCACAAAAAAAGGCTGCCCCCTTTAAAGTCACATTGCCTTCAACAGGCTTGTGTTTAAATAAGCCACTTACAGCAAACTAGCGACTTTCAATAAAGACCTCCACTCAGTCTCAGCTCTTAGTTCCCCCTTGTTCTCTCTCTATTTCAAATTGGGTCTCTTCCACTTTTCCTGTCTCTCCCATCCTTTTTTCCCATACTCCTCAACATTTTTCTGGCTTAATGAAAACTAAGCTAGGTTAGAATAAGATCCTTGATTGCTATTCCTCTGGGACCTGTGCTTAAATGAGAAGTATATCTCAAGAGGCTATCCCAGCAAGTGAAATTTAAGATGAAATAAATATATATACAGTTGCCACTGTGGTATACCTTCTATTTCCAAATAATGCCAGCTGATCTGTCTCCAAGTCACATTTAAAATAAAAAAGTCATTTTAAGCAATATGTTTCCCCAAGCTAGGAAAACAAAACACAGGCTTGGTTATCTCATCTATTTTGACACAGAATCATTTAGTCCTTGGATCTTTTGACAAGGCTGGAGAAAAATAGTTTCTTGTAGTTTTCAGTTGTGTTTTCACTTTTTGCCCTAAGATCTTAGAAAAATAAGCCCTTTAATTATAAATTAATTAAAGACACAAAGGCCTAAGTAATGAGTGAGGCTCAGAAGTCAATGGAAGAGCCCTTTGCTAACCTCTTGGAACTTCAGTTTTTCCAAAGAATTAAAGTTGGGGAGCACCCAAGGGCATTGGAAAGGCACATGGTGCAGGTTAGCAGGCTGCAATATATTGGCCGACAATAATGATACAGAAGTTGTGTAATGGAGTAGGGGCTGGACACACACACACACACAAAAACCCCACGTTTTTACAAACACATATAAAGGTACGTATAGAAAAAGTCTATCTGTCTTATGAGGGAGAAAGAAGTAGA
>JAQQSW010020453.1:0-10852 GCA_028646575.1 Pseudocheirus occidentalis | reverse complement strand
CTTTTGAGATTCTTTTTGCATCAGGCAAATTCGACCTTTTAAGGCATTCTTGTCCTCATTGGCTTTCTGGGCCTCTTTTGCCATTTGAGTTAATCTATTTTTTAAAGTGTTGTTTTCTTCAGTCAGGTTGTTGACTCTCTTTTCATGATTTTCTTGCATCATTCTCACTTCTCTTTTCAATTTTTCCTCCACTTCTCTTATTTGTTTTTCAAAGTCCTTTTTAAGTTGATTGCTTGTAGGTAATCTTCAAGTGTCTTGGAAGCATTTGGTGTGGGATTTCTGACTGTGTTGTCTTCCTCCCATTCCATGCTTTGATCCTTTTTGTCCACAAAAAAAGGATTCTAGAGTTTTATTGCTGTTCTTATTTTGCTTCCTTTTCCTCATTTTGACCAGTCAATTAATTGCTTGATTTTTTTTAGCTCTGTGGAACTCTGCATCCAGGGGGGAAAGCTCTGTCCCAAAGCACTGGGAGTTTCCCAGCTGCTGGAGGTATTAGGGGGATGCTGCAGCCCCCACCAGCTTTGGCTTGCTGAAAGCGCACCACAGGACCACTACCCAAAACCACGATCCATATCCAGGCTGCTCAACACAAGAGCCCTTGACCCTGATAGTCCTCTCAGCCCCACTGTGATTGGCAGGCCAGAATCTCTGAAGCAGCCCAGTGGAGGCAGCTGCTGGTTGCAGTGAACCCTGCCATTTCCCCTGCTGTTTCCTTGCCCTGGGGGCAGGTTGGCCGAACTGCTTTTCCTCCCCCAAATTTCACTTGAAAGCTTCACTTTCATTGACCTTCTCTAACCCTGGTTTGATAGATGTGGAGACTGCTCCAAGTGCTGCAGATCTGATCTCTGGGGTAGACTCACTCTGTGGCTCAGCTCCTCCCGACTGCTCTGGGGCCTGGCCTTGGTTTTGGTTTTGGGCTGGGTTGGCCTCGGCCCCCAGCCTGCTGTGACGAGCCCCTCCTGCTGAGCTGCCTCCAGTGAGAGATGTGTTTTCTGTATTTTTGTAAGTTTGGGGGCCCAAAAATTTGTTTTGTCTTATTTTGTAGGTATTTAAGGGTTCCTGTGTGGGAGCTGCGAAACTTTGCTGCTTCTGCGTCGCCATCTTGGCTCTGCTCCCCTCCTTAATAATTTCTTGAAAGATGATGTGTAGGTTCTGTTTTTGATCATGTCTTTCAGGCAGTCCCATAATTCTTAAATTATCTCTCATGCATCTTTTTTAGGTCAATTATTTTTACAAGGAAATATTTCATATTCTCTTCTATTTTTTCCAATCTTTTGGTTTTATTTTATTGTTTCTTGATAACTCATGGATTCATTAACTTTCATTTGCCAAATTCTAATTTTTAAGAAATTATTTTCTTCAGTGAGCTTTTGCACCCCCTCTTCCATTTGGTAAATTCTACTTTTTAAATAGTTCTTCCCTTTATTGATTTTTTTGCACATCATTTTCCTTTTTCTGTGCTTCTTTTTATCAAGCTGTTGACTTTTTTTTATGATTCTCTTGTATCGCTCTCATTTCTTTTCCCAATTTTTTTCTACCTCTCTTTTTTAATTTTTAAAATCTTTTTTCAGCTCTTCTAGGAGTTCTTTTTGGACCTGAGACCAATTCATATTTTTCTTTGAAGATTCAAGTAGATGTTTCCTTCTCTGAGTATGTGTTTTGATTTTTCCTCTCAACCTAATAACTTTCTGTGGTCAACTTCTCTCTCTCTCTCTCTCTCTCTCTCTCTCTCTCTCTCTCTCTCTCTCTCTCTCTTTCTGTTTCCCCATTCCCCTCCCTCCTCCCCACCATTCATTTTCTTTCCTTTTTTCAACAGTATTAAATAGTACATTGGAATCTCTATTTCATAACTTTTCACTTTGTGTTAAAGTTGGACTTGGCTTCTGGGGTAAAGAAAGCATTGTCACAAACTTCTAATGATCTAATTAGGCCTCATTTCTGGCCTATTCTGGGGCATGGGACTTGGCTGCTGGCTGGCCTGGACACCACCTGCACTGGACTGTGCTCCTCTTTTATCCAGTGAGACAGATGTTTCCTGCTGACATTCTAAGTTGTCTTAGGTTGGAAAATTGTTTCACCCTGTCTTTCTGTTTGTTTTGTCACTCTGGGATTTATTTTGTGTTATTATTTTATGGTTGTTTGGAGGTGAATTTGGAGAATTCAGGCAAGTTCCTGCCTTACCCTGCTGTCCAGACTCAGGCCTTTTAAAATTTATTTTGTTAAATATTTCCCAATTACATTTTACTATGGGTCACTCAGGTGTGTTGGGTAACATGTATTGACCCCTCTTCTCTAGAAGAACTTAGAACCTTGCCACCAAAGTGACAGCATCCTAATAAAGCTGCCCCCAGCCCTAATATATTCTAACTTCCCCACTTTTCTCAATGAACAGCAGGCATGTCCAAATTTGATCACACAATCTGGCTTTAAGCACATCATAAATCCCCAGACTCAATCACAGGCTTCACTGAACAGCAGGCCCGCTGCCCCTAGTTAGCCTCTGGCTGCAGTTTCAATTCACATATTTCCCACAGAAACAGGTGTGTCCATGCACTCAATCACATCCATATCATCCATTTAGCCCAAGAGAGGACGACAATACCTCACTATTTCTCTTGATCAGACAGGACCACAGTATCTAGCCAAAGCAGCAGCACCAGGATGCTTGACCTCCAAACCATAGAAGATTCCCTCCCTCCCCCCCACCCCTGCTCCTCCCAAGGAAGCACCTGCACAATAATAGTAAAGAACTCACCTAGAGTAAATTTATGACATAGAAAGACTTATTATAATATTATTATCCCATATTAGTGCCCCATCTTTGTTTTTTTCTATATGCATTTTGGGGAACCGCATGTGCAAATCCACTGAGGCTGGGACCCTTTCCTTCTCACCTAATCCTTTAACAAGCCCCTCCTGCTTTTTAAAAACAATATTAATCATATTCCTACATTCTATGGAAACTTTGATTATGTGATCAGTATCATCTACTCTATAAAAGTGTCTGTCTTGCCTTACTGAAATCTTTCTTCTAAGGAATTTAGCAATTCACCAGAGTGTGAAACCTCAAAACCATAATGAATCTCTCTAACTGGCTTAGATTTGGCCTGAGTCTTTGAAACCCTTTTGAGATGTCCTGCTGCAACACAACCTGACCTCATCAAAAGGGCACAGCATGGCGTGGCACCGTGTGGTGTGGCAGCTTCCTGCCACAAAGCTTATAATTTTTCTCTAAAAGGGAGGGAAGTTTTCTCCAAGTCTCATCCAATTTTCCTTCCCATGTCACTTCTCTTGTATTCTAAAGTTTATTAAGAAGAAGACTCTCTCCTCTCCAGCAAAAGTGAGAAAGTCAGATCACCTTGCTTGCTACTCTAAGCCTTGGCTGTTGTGAAGAAAGAAAAGAAGTGCTTACGAAATATCCAACTATTCTATTACCTTTCCAGCTGCTCTAGCAGGGGCTGTGATTTTGCAAAATGCTGAATTCTACAAAACAAGGAATTTGTCTCCACAGTGATTAGCTGGAGGATTAGAAGGAGAAGCAGGGAAGAGTAGTGGGAGGATGTTGAACAGTCATCAAAATCCTGGAGAAAATTGTAAGGAGCCCGTTCTTTCAGGGTCAAGACAGAGTAGTTTCCTGCATAGACTGTTGGAGATGCTGCTGCCCACATCTCCAGTTGACATAAGAAAAGTAAACTAACCAACCCACCAATCCATTACCAACTGACCAACATAAACTAGTAACCCTTCCCAACAAGATTCTTCTGCCATACAGTGCTGCTGAAGGTACTGAAAAGACAACTCCAAAGAAACAACAGATGGGACGCTGTTCACTTTCCCTCCAGCCCCTCCATCTTTCTTTCCCTTGGATGTGGACTCTGGACTCTATATGCTGCTTGGGGGCAGTGATCCCTCTGTTCCTGCTAATGGCCCTGGAAAACTGAACTTGTGGCTGATTCTTTAAGAGTTTCCCAGAAAGGGGTGGCTAGGTGGCGTAGTGAATAGAGCACTGGACCTGGAGTCAGGAGGACCAGAGTTTAAATACGGCCTCGGACACTTGACACACAATAGTTGTGTGACTTTGGGCAAGTCACTTAACCCCAATTGCCGTCCAAAAAACAAGAAAAAGAAAAAAAAAGTTTCTTGGATGTGAGATGTCATTTTCTCCCTCCCTTCCTCTTTTCTTTCTTCCTTCTTTCTTTCCTCCTTTCTTTTTTCCCCTTTTTCCCCCACGGTACTGATACTAACTAGGAAGCTCGAGACTTTGAAAACTCGGGCTCCTGCAGCCGTCCCTCCTCCACCCATGCTTATATTCTCACTGATCATACTTAGCTAGGCCATAAGCTTCTTAATTTGTCCCTCTCCGCGGTGGATGGCTTCGGGCTCTGAGCTGGTCTTTCTAAAGTTTTTCTGCTACTTATCTCGGGAGAACTAACAAGATATAAGAAAATTGGAAGAGTGCTCTGAAGTGGGCGAAGCCTGCCTGGCAGGGGAAGTGATGCCCACCCATTGCAAAAGACAGCAGCAACACAGACTGGAATTTCCGAGGTGTCCTGGAAAGGCGTAGAAAGTTTCTGGGAGATTTGGGAACTGGGGAGCAAGGGGCCACTACAACCAGAAGTTAGCAGTTGTAGGAAAGGGACCAATCTCCTCGTTATTTGGAAGTGTAGATGAGAAGATAGATTGGTGTGTGAGCGAGAAGGAAAGCTTAGGGGTCAAGAAAATGATCCTTCCCCCCCAAGTGACACAGCAAGACTTTGGGGCTTAACTCCCTGGAGCAGTGGCAGGACAGGAGGGAGGCGCCCTCCCCACTTAGCCCGGCTTCTTTTCTCATCACTCAGCAACGCGCTCGCCTCAGCATTTCCTAAGCCTGCAGAGAGAAAGGAGAAGCCTCCCTAGCGCATTCTCTGGCTCCCAGGGGCAAAGAGAGCAGCAGCAGCAGGGAGGGAGAACGTGGCGCGGCCGTGAGGATGGTGGACGTGTTCAGCGGGCGAATCCTCCTCAACAAGGATGGGGACACGGTGGAGGCCGAGGAGGTGCTGCAGAACAAGGTGGTAGGACTGTACTTCTCGGCCGGCTGGTGCTCCCCTTGCAGGGACTTCACTCCGCTGCTCTGCGACTTCTACACAGAGCTGGTGGAAGAAAGCCATCCCCCGGCCCCCTTCGAAATAGTCTTTATCTCCTCGGATCGCAGCCCAGAGGAGATGGTAGATTACATGCACGACATGCACGGGGAGTGGCTGGCCCTCCCTTTCCACGACCCCTTCAAACAGTGAGTAAGGGAAGGGAAAGAAGAAGCTGGGGTTGGAGGGGAGCGATTCCGCGACAAAGAACATCCCTTTGTAATCCAGCCATATGGTCTCTTCCTGGTCCATAAAAATAGATCAATTTAGTGCCATAATAACCGCCTCCCCGGTAAGATACTCCCTTCGAGCCCACAGAATTTTCCTCTTTAATCGTTAGCTAATGAGCCCACTTCAAGCCGAGATGCTTTTCTTAGCTTCTCCCTTCCACACCTGTAAAAATAGGGAACTTGATCTTAAACACTTGTTGGTACTTTTGAGGTCTGTGTTAGGACTCTTACTGGCACTCCAATAATATCTTATTCTAGGCTATCTATTTAGTTTTCTGAGCATCGTGAAACACAAACAAATGAACACTAAAAGGGGAAAGTTTGCAGCTGGGGTAGCTGAATAATGAACGGTTTGAATATGAAACAGGTTGATGTCTATTGCAGTGTAATCAGTATCACCAGGGTCAAGTATCTTGGAAAGTTAGTTTAGCGTTCGAAATCTGCTTAGAATAAATGATATGCTAATAAGTGATGGTTAATGATCTTAGATTTCAATCTTGTTTTTATTTGTTGTTCCTAAGCTATTAAGATTGGTACCTTAGGAAGGGTACAAAATGTGGTGCTGTGCAGAGTGCATTCAGGAATTAGGAAGATGGAGTTCAAATCCCATCCTAGACCCAAGCTGGGTGATTTAAGCCATCTACCGTCTCTGTACCTTCACCTGAAAAGTGAGGATGTTGGACTTGAGTACTGTAAGATCCATTTTACTTCTGCAGCTATGGTCTCTATGATCCAAGGAAAACTGAGAGTCACATTCATCTCTAGACTTGTATTTGAAAGAACATAAGAAAAATCAGGAAGGATCCTGACAAGGTCCATTGCCATAGTAAATGTAGAGATTGTAGAGATTTGATTTACTTGCTGGAAATTTTATCGTCCACTGCTTTTGCTGTGTTGTCCTCTGCGATTTTTGGAGTGTTTGTGATGCTGGCTGTGTAACAAGAGCATGATTGGCTAGGAAGTGATGATTTGAAGTACTTTTTAGTGAATATTTGTTAAACTTATCAAGGAAGAGCTTTATTTCTTATATTTCTTATCACAAGCCATCTTTGCTCTGTTAAGTGATTGTAGAGACTGTGTAGCTAAAAAAAAAAATCATTATCTGCTGGCTATTCTTTAGTGATGAGATTTTTCTCTAACCTTAGCTAGGTTGGTCCTCGGGGGACAGATATTTAGATCACAGCCAAGCCTGCTCTCAGAGCCTTTCCTGCTTATAAAATCTACCAGAATTTGTTCTCTGTGGATCAAATGTTGGAAAAACCTAGGTTACTTGGAGGCATCACAGTAGGACTTTAACTAGTTTTTTTTTTAATATACCTGGCACAATCAGGTGGGTGAAATTATTTAAATTATTAGTTTCTCTTATATTTATCAATTTCTCCCACTCTTTTGTTCCCTTTTTTCTTTGCACATATAAGTGATTAGTTCAGAATCTTCCTTCTTCACCACCTTTCTGTAGCAAGAATTTTCAGAGTCCTTGCTAGCAGCCATTGTGCTAATAATCCAGCCCAGGTTACTCACAGATAGGCACACTGCATTTTAATCACTTGAGTGTGATGCACCCATTAAGTAGTTGACAGATATATATGTCCCAGAATTCCACATATTGATGTGCACATATGCAAACATGAATGTGTATGTTTATAGTCTCTTCTCCCAAGTTGCATGACCAGAGTTTGGGTAAGATCAGGTAGGTCACACAGGCAGGCTTATAAAGCAGTTCGGGATAAGATCAGATCAGGTGTCAGGGTAGGTACATTTTTAGCAAAAATAAAAAGAATGGTTAGACGGTTACAAAGGACTTTAGCATAGCTATTTTTATCAGACCAAAGACAATGGCAGATTTAACAATCAATTAAATAACCTTTGTTAAAGCTCCTACTGTGTGCTTATTAGATAGGATAAAGAGAAGTAGTTAGTTCCTAGGAACTATTGAAAGTTGTGTGAATTACCTTTTGTATCTGTAAAGTGATTGGGGCAGCTAGGTGATGCATTGGATAGAGGGTCAGCCCGGAAGTGAAAAGGCTCATCTTCTTGAGTTCAAATCTGGCCTCAGACCCATACTAGCTTTGTGACCCTGGGCAAGTCACTTAACCCTGTTTGCTTCAGTTTTCTCATTTGTAAAATGAGCTGGAGAAAGAAATGGCAAATCACTCCAGGATTTTTGCCAAGAAAACCCCAAATGAGGTCATAAAAACTCAGACATGATTGAAAACAATTGAAGAACCAAAAGGTTTTGGGAGAAGAGACACACTGAAGGAGACGCGCGGCGTCACCCAGAAAGAGAAGTGTAGTGGCAGCAAATATAGCACAACATGCAGCCACTTATAGTCTCCCCCAAACTGACTTTCAGTACCTTTCAACCTTCTCTTTTAGTGACTTCATTTTATTGTCCTATGACTTTTTCCTTTGCTTTGTTCTCACGGCTAGGGGGTTTAGTAAATACAGTGCTGGGCCAGGAATCAGAAAAACCTGGTTTCAGATCTGGCTTTACATGTTTCGTAATTGAGTGATCTTAAGCAAGTCATTAAATAGTTTTGCCTCAGTTTCCCCAACTGTAAAGCGGGGATAATAATAGCACCTACTTTGCAGGGTTGCTTTGAGATCAGATGGGATAATATTTGTGACATGTCTGGCTCATATTAGACCCTATATAAATGCTATTATCATTATTATGATGATTTCTCTTTCTTCTGATTCATGGGCCATGTGCCCCTCGTGGAGGCAGAGCTTTTGAAGTGCTATGTTTGGATGCTCCCAAACTGCCATTGCCTTCATAGATCATATTCTGATAGTCCAATTTCCTGCTATTCCTGAAATGCCTCACTTAGAAATAGCAATTCACAGGGTAACAGCGTGGCTTGGTAGAAGTCACCCTGTGTCAGTAATTGTGAAGCCTGACCCTGTTCCCTGCCTTCACCATGATCAGCCCCCATTCACCATGATCAGCCATCTGATCTGTCTTTATATACCCCACCACTCTAGGTACGAGCTTCTTCTAGGAAATCATATATCCTCTGTCCTGGGGTAGGATACCTCCAAGGGAAGCACATCACTCTCAGATAATCCAGCCTCACCTTCTTCCCCAGGAAACTTCTCTTCATCAGCTCCCCATACCCTTCTCTAGGGCAAAACCCACACTCTTGTAAAAAATTAATTTGTTTATTTACTTTGAGTTTACAATATTCAGTTCCACAATCCCTTGAGTTTCAAATTTGCTCCCCCTCTTTCAATCCCAACCCCCCATGGCAGTGTGCAGTCAAAAAAAGATCTACATATACCTTTGTTGGGGGCCAAGACTTTCTGGGGTCTTGGCACACTAGCTCCCCAGTTCTACAAGGTCATTAGGCAGATATGCAAGGAAAGTAGAGTCTTGTTGGGTGGATGCTCTCATTGGCCTCGTGAATATCTAAAGACTGTGCTGAAAGTTAATTTGCAAGTCCTGATTAGGACTCCAGGTCTATTGTGGTTTTAGGATAAAGATCTTTTTTTTTTTTTTTTGAAAGGAAGATTTATTTAACAAGTTTCACTTAGCGCAATACACCTAAAAGGAAATCAGAATACAATGAAAGATTTAAATCAAGGCCTCAGAATTTAATACAAACACCAAGACCAAATCCTAAAGTATTCGTATAGGATAAAGATCTTAATGACTGATTAGCCTTGGGCTGAGGTTGGGGGAAGGGCAATGACATCCTGAAATAAAGAATATAAAGTCTATGATTTTCTTTTATCTTTGGCTCTGTATGAAATAGTTCTGCAATAAACAGACTATGGAATACATCCCTGTCTGTCGCCCCCTTTTCTTATTCATCTGCAAGCTTTCTCTCACTTTCTCTTTATTTTCCTCACCTGGTAACTAGGCCTAGACTGTGCTGACCGCAGCATACCTTCACATTAAACATTAGTCAGGTTGTGAAGAAGGATTATGACCAATGGAATGAACAATGAGAAAGAGGAAACAAAACAAAACAAAACAAGAAAAAGGTAGAGAGCAAGTAGTTTGCTTCAATCTACATTCAGACTCCTTAAATCTTTCTCTGGATGTGGACATCTCTTTCCATCATAAGTCTTTTGGAGTTGTCTTATAACCTTACATTGCTGAGAAGAGTCCCAGTCTGTCAAGGTTAGTCGTCACACATACATTTTGTCTGTCATTATGTACAAATTTCTCCTGGTTCTGCTTTTCTCACTCAGCATCAGTTTATATAAGTCTCTCTAGGTTATTCTGAAGTTCATTTGCTCCTCATTTCTTATAGCACACATTGCATTCATATACCACAACTTGTTTCGCCATTCCCCAGTGAATGAATATTCACTGAATTCAGGGAGAAAAAGAGAGTAAAACCATAATAGTGGGGATCTCAATGTACTAATTTAAGAACTAGACAAATATAATAAAAATCTAAATAAGAAAGAAGTTAAGAATCTTAACAGCAATTTAGAAAAGTTAGAGGCGATAGACCCATACATTAAAAAGTATAGCACCTAGGGGCGGCTGTGTGGCACAATGAATAGAGCACTGGCCCTGGAGTTAGAAGGACCTGAGTTCAAATCCAGCCTCAGACACCTAACACAAAATTAGCTGTGTGACCTGGGGCAAGTCACTTAGCCCCAACTGCCCTACCTAGCATCTAGTGGGATGTGGTTATTGTTTTAAACCAAATGCTTAAGTTGAAGTTGTGGGAGCTGAATCTGAATCCCACTTCTGCAGTTTACTACAAGTATTACTTAACCAAGCAGTTGTTTGACCTCTCGAGGCCTCAGTTTCCTCCTTGCTGTTTAGTTATGTCTCTTCCATCTTGTGAAGTTTATTTTTTTAACCAAGGTGTAAGGCTTTACATTTATTCCTAATTGATTTCATCTATTTCATTCAACCCAGTACTGTTTGGATCTTTAACCTTTTTAGGATCTTTTCTAATCCTGACTTTGTTGCCTAATATGTTAACTTTTCCTTTCATCTTTGTGTCGTTTGAAAATCTGATATTCATGTCATTTATGTTTTCATCCAAGTCACTGATAAAAAATCTTAGTGTGCAGGGCCAAGCACAGACCCTTAAGGTGCTCCATGGAATGGCTCTTAAGTTTTTGGCTTAATTTATTTTCAACTCTTAATTATCTCCCTCACATGACTCCCCTTTCATGGAGAAGGCAAGAAAACCAAAGCCCATTATAGACGTGCACCGTCAAGTGAAACAAATTCCTGCGTTTGCCACGCTCCACCAGACAGTTCATGCAATCAGATCGTTATTGTAAGAATGAACCACTTTGAAGGAGTTAAGAACTCTGAATAATAAAATGCTTAACCATATTCCAGAAGACTCATGATCAAACATGCTACCAACTTTTCAATAGAAAGGGAATAACCATGAGTACAATTTGAGATTTCCTTCCTTCCTTCTGTCTTTCCTTCCTTCTGTCCTTCCTTCCTTCCTTCCTTCCTTCCTTCCTTCCTTCCTTCCTTCCTTCCTTCCTTCCTTCCCTCCTTCCCTCTTTCCCTCC
>JAQQSW010020452.1:0-10852 GCA_028646575.1 Pseudocheirus occidentalis | reverse complement strand
GCGGGGTGGGGGGAGGGGTGCAAGAAGCACACATCTCAGTACAGGGACAGGGTAGAGAACAAAACAAGGGGGGGTGCAGGATATGAAGGAGGGACATACAATTAGCCTCTCACAATTTGTCCACCATGGAGATGTTCTGTGTAATTACACAGGTACAGCCTATATTTAATTGCTGCTCCGCCCAGTGGGAGTGGGTGACAGGGGAGGAATTGCAAGAATCTAGTATTTAAAGCTATACAATCAAATGCAGCTGTGAAATAATACATTCAGGGACAGGGGCAGGGAGCCCCTCCCTGCCCTGTTAGAAAGCTAGAGGGGTGTTGGAGGAGGGCATAAAAGGGAACATATTGTGAGAGGGGCCTTACAGTGGGACCAATGTTCTGAGCTGGGGGGTAGGGGCAAAAAGGGGAGAAAATCTGTAACTCAAAACCTTGTGGAATTGAATAATGTAACCAAGAAAGTAAATTAAAATTAAAAAAAAAAGAATTCCTTTGTAAATCCATAAGGACTAGGAGTTTTTTCCTTTGGTAATTCCTTTACCAATAGTTCTATTTTGGGAGGGGTGTGTGTCTGTGTGTGTGTGTGTCTGTGTGTGTGTGTGTATATATGTGTTGATTATATAAGATCTCTATTTGGTGTTCTATTAGTTTGAGTGTTTTATATCTTTAAAGTCGAACTTTTACTTCTTTTGTGTTTTCAGTTTTGTTGGTATAGAACTATACGTAATAGATTTTGATAATTCTTTTTTTCTTTCCTTTGGTTTGTTGTGCTTTTATATGTTCTTTGTTTTATTGATTTTCTACTCTCTTCCTTTTAACCAGGTGAGCTAAAAAATTTATCTATTGTTTTAAGTCTTTTTAAAGAATCACTTTTAAATTTTATTTCTAATTTCTATAGTCTTTTTGGTTTACAATTTATTTCTCCTTTGATTTTCAGTATTTCCTCTTTTGTGCTTATTTTGGTTTTGCTTATTTGTTTCATTTTTAACAGATGCATATTAAATTCATTCATTTTTATTTTGTTAATGTATGCTTTTAGGAATGTAATTCTTCCTCTGAGTATTACATTAGCTGCTTCCCAGAAATTTTGGTATGTTGTTTCATCATTATAATTGTCTTTCATATAATTAATATTTCTAAGATCTGTTATTTGATTCCATAATTATTTAAGATGTAACTGTTAAATTAATAATTCAATTCCTGTCTGGGTTTATATCTTTGAATTGTGTTCTCTTGGTTGGTTACTTTTAAATTTTGTTATTGTCTGAAAAAGATGTATTTGCTTTTTTCTGCCTTTTTTGAATTTGTTCACTGTTTCTCTCTGCCCTAATATTTAGTAAATTTAGTAAATTTTCATATTTGTGTGTTTTGACGTTTCATGTCCTCCTAGGAGGCATGCCATGATCCTCAAATTGTCTTTCTGCATATTGTCTTAAAAGATCAATGTGTTTTGTTTGCATAGAGATCATTTGCTCTTTTCACATTTTTTCTTCTTACCCTATAATGTTCTTCGCTTCAGGTTATTTATATTCCCAAATGGTTATTTCCTTTTTTGCTTCTTTGGAGAGACTCAACCACTATAGATTCTAATTTTTTTTCTGTTCTGTCAATTACTCTGATGTATAGGCCATAAATCCTGCCATTAGTTCACTTCTTACTTCTTATCTCAAAATCTTTTTTTTTTTCCTTAAACCAACTTGGAACATTCTGGTATAGGTAAGTAGGTACTATATTGAAATCCTAAAGAATTCTTTACTCCATCAGGTATTGGCTCAATTTCCTTTGCCTTACAATACTAAGAGTACTTTATAATCTTTTGACTATTATGGTACTTACCTTCTATAATTTGAATATTTTCTCTGAATTATTGGCTTCTGTTCTGTTTTTAGTAGAATTTTCTTCCTCTTGAAGTCTTGGGTAGTCTTAGCCTTTTTTTTTTTCTTTTATTACCCTGTTGCTGATCTTCAGATTCCTCTCCATTTGATGATGGGTATTCTCTCAGGACTGAACCTTAGTACTTGTATCAGTCTCTCATGTTGGGGAATTTATTTTTCATTGATCTCAGTTCCTGTCCCAAGTAGCTTTTGTGGGGGTTTGGGGGGTGTAGACATGGCTGGCTCCAGCTAGATTTCATTCTTTTTTCTTCACAGCTGGTGTAGCCAGCCATCTGTCCAACTGCTCCAATTACCTTCTTCGTTTAGTTCTCTGACTGGTTTGAATCATTGCTTGCTACTTTTTATGGAGTTAGGATAGGAGATGGTGTGTGTCTTCTGGGGAGATTCTTTGCCACTTGAGCATTCCCTAACCTCATAGCTACCACAGGCAGAAAGGACCCTGTTTTCTCCACACGTGTCCTTCTCTTCATGTGGTCGAGCACAGTTGATGTCTGCTGTTTGTTGCAACAGGATGATGGGCCAAGAGTTGGAAAGATGGGAAATGGAGTTAGCGTTCAGAGACTCTATGACAAGAGGGAATTCCCTGAGTGAGTCTCAAAGCATAAGCCTTGTACAATGTTAAGCTTGGTAAGGGAGAGGTGCTGAAGGAATGTGTTATGGGTGAGCATTTTGGTAGCATTCACATAGCTCTTTCTTTGTTGAGCTTCTTGCTTTCTTGTCCAGAGGTTACTCTTTGGGGGGGTCTTATTGAGAGTTATTGGGTACAGGAAAAATGCCTAGTCATCCATCCTATTGGTCACATGATCTAGAAATCTCATCATTTATTCTTAAAGCTAGAACCCATCTCTTTTAGGAACATGGAAATAAAAATGGAAATTCTGCTTCAAATAGCTCATTAACTCGGAGAGAAAAGGATCCAAGAGCTATTTACCCTGAATTATTTTGTTTCTTATGGATAACACAGAAATATATAAATCTGTATCAATTTCAAATGTTAAAAAACATTGCGCGTGACATTCTTTGGGTTCCTTTTCCCTCCACATGCTATTCCTACGTACACACAGTATGAAACCAAAGATAAGTATATGCATCTGAATGATTTCAAATAACTCACAATTGGGAAAAAGTAGAAATGGAATGCATTTTCTTAACTTGATACACAGACAGGGCAGTGCACGGCCAACAAGATCTCCTCAGGAGTTATTTCATTGCTTGGGAAAATAAATTTCTTTCTCATTAAATGTTTACTGTAAAAGATTTTAGGAGCTAAAAATAAAAGCTCAAAGTGAGGTGTTTATTGTACAAGTAGCATTTTGACATGATTTTGGCAACATTTGAATTTAAGGATTAAAAAAAAATTCCAATGGATGTTAAAAAAGAAGTAGGCTGACAGCCTGTTTCTGGGGCACCACTCCAGCTATTTGAAACATTTTCAAGTGACTTGTCATAACAAAGGTACTGAAATATTTGGAACTACTGGCAACAAAGAAGAATTTTGTTGATTAAAAATTGATTGTTATTTCTGTAATTTGCAGCTTAATTAGGGCCTTTGTAAACCTTATGAAAACTTTTTGAGCTTTTCAAGCTTAGATTGTCATTTTGCCCATTAGTTTATCCCATGGATAGGTGGGTGGGCAGTATTAACCTCTTTCCTGAGATGAGCCTGTACATGTGACATCTAGCTTCTTTTTTGTCACTTTGCATTACTATGTAAAGAATTTAAGGGACATTTTGGTAACTTTCTCTTTCTTAAGACTGGAAATCCCCTTGAAGCAGAGTAGAGCTAAAGATAGATTAATTGTAGATTAAGAGAATCTGATTTACTGCAGATGAGATTAATATTTCTTTGTGTATTTACTTTCATTTTACCAACATGCTGGAACAAAAATGCTATTTTTCCATGAGTAATCCAGACCACCCTATGTTTCCTTCTTATGACTGAGGATTACTAAACCAGAATAAAACACCTGAATTTGTATAATCTTTGACTTCTGTTGTCTGCATTTACTATAGAAGGCAGGTGGTCTAAACAACTGTACTCTGCATGTAGTAGAAGAACTCATTTGTGGTACCTATGCTGCCATCACAGTTGCCTTGGGTCTAATACCCTGGGCAAGTATCTCTGGGCTTTTGTCTCCTTATCTGTAAAATAAGGAGATTGTAATTGACAGCTTCAGAAGTCCTTGGAGCTCAAATCTATGATCCTGTGAACAAAACCAAAGTCACAATTCAACCCTTAAAGAGACTGACTACTAGTTGATTCATCCTTTTCTGTTGGCCATAGACTGTGTTCAGACCTCTGCCAATAAACACACAAATGGGTGCTGTTGGTGTCAGATGAGATTGGGCAAGACATTGTAAACCAACTTAATTTCAGAAAAACACAATCTTTCCTAAAGCACAGTCCCTGCTTGTGGCATCAGTGGGAACAGGCATGTTTGACTTCAACAAATGATTATTATGTGAGAGTCAGCCTGGCAGAGTGGATAGAAAGCTGACCTCAGAGTCAGAAAACATGAGTTCAAGTCTCACCTCTGACACATACTGGCAGTGTGTCCCTGGGCGAGTCACTTAACCTCAGAACTCTAAAAACCTCTCTATGACTATAGGTTGCAAAGAAGATGATGGCCTACCATGGTAGAGTTTTTTTCTTGAGGGTTCTCTATACTATTGGAATCACAGGTTCAATTCCTAACCCTATCTTTATCCCTAACTTTATCCCTACCCCCTCTATCCCCCTCCCCATCATCTCCATCCTAACCTCTAGCCTCATCCCATCTCTATCCTTATTCTAAAGTGATGGACATTGTACTAGGCACTTGGGATACAAAGATAAAAATCAGAACCTGCTCCCAAGGAGCTTACACTCTACTGAAGGTATACAACATGCTCTTAAGCTTGTAAATAAGATGCATATACAAAGTAATAAAAATCATTTCAAGAGGCAAAGAGTACTAATAACTAGGGGGATCAGAAAAAGGACTCATCTAGGAGGTGGGATACGAGATGTGCTTTGAGGAAACAAAATCCTGAGGCGGAGATGAGGATGGACAGCATTTCAAGGCATGGGGCTGCTCTCGTGCAAAGGCATGGAGACAGAACTGGGAAGGTTGGGTTCTGAGAGCTGCTGGCAGGCCACTTTGATTGGAAAAAAATCAGTGAAGGGGAGTAATATGAAATTAAATTAGGAAGGTAGGTGGGAGGCAGGTCATATAGGGTTTTAAATATTAGGCTGAGGATTACATTTTTTTATCTTAATGTTAATGGAGAACCACTGAATATTTTTGGGCCCCATTGAGGAGTTTCATTACACTCTGTAGTGGCCCTTATTTACCAAGTGTTAAGGAAGGCACTAAGCAACAGTATGGGTTGTGCCTCTAGCATTTCTGGACTTAAAAAACATTCTCCAACTACTGAGCAGGACCTTTTCCCCACACTGAAGCCAACAGATCAGAAGAGAACTGCCAGCATCTGAGTTCCTGCTATTGAGTGGCTGAGCTGTTTTTCAACATCAGGTCAGACTGCCACAGTTTTAACTGGTTGCTATGCTAAACCAGGTTTATCTCTTGTACTAATTTGTACCCATGGCATCTGAAATATGCTCCAAGTTTCATTGTCATAATGCTTTTTTTAAAGGAAAGATTTCTACATTTTCTTTTTTTAAAAAACAACTAAAGGAATCTGTTTAATCTGGTTTTCCCCCTATAACCCACAGGAAGTGTTGGCAAACTACTGCCCAAGGGCTAAATCTGGCTTGCCTCCTGTTTTTGTACTGAGGAGCTAAGTAGGATTTTTACATTTTAAAACCTTATTTTAAAAAATAAATAAAATAAGAGAGACAGCATGGCATAGTGGATAGTGAGAGATATTGCAGAGATGAAATAGATAGTCCTTGGCAATAGCTTGGATATAGGGGATGAGAGAGGGTAAGTCTTGATTGTGAACCTGAGGGACTGGGAGACTGGTGTTGTTTTGTATAATGATAGGAAGTGTGGGAGAGGGGAAAGTTTAAGGGGAAAGATAATGAGTTCCATTTTGGACATATTGAGTTTAAGATGTCTACTGGACATCCAGTTCAAGGTTTTGAAAGGCAGTTGAGAAAGAAGATCAAGAAGAATGATCAGCAGTGACAAAAGCTGCAGTGAGATCAAGGAGAATGAGGACTGAGAAGAGAGCATTGGACTTGGCAAGAGATTGTTATTCACTTTGGAGAGAGCGGTTTAGGTGGAATGATAGTTTAGAAGCCAGACTGTAAGGAGTTAAGAGAGTAAGAGGAGGGAAAATGGAGCATCCTTCGGCAGACAACCTTTTCCAAGGAGATCAGCTACAAAGGACAGAGGAGATATAGAACAATAATGAAGATAGAGGGATCAAGTGACCCTTTGTTTTCAGGATGGAGGAGAAATGGGCATATTTGTAGGCAGGAGGGAATAAACCCGTAGACAGGAAAAGGTTAAAAATAAGTGAAAGTGTGGGAATGACAGAGGGGGCAGTCTATTGAAGGAGATAGGAGAGAATGGGATCATTTGAGCAAGAAGAGAGGTTAGCCTTAGTGAGGAATAAGGTCATTCTTCACTTGAGACAGATGTGAAGGAGGAGATCGTGGCAGAAGGTATATGAGTAATAGGAGAAAAGGAAGAAGGGAGAATGGGGAGCTCATGGCAAATGGTCTACATTTTTTTTCCTGTAAAATATGAGGAAAGATAAACATTTGAAAGGAGGGAGGGAGGGAGGAGCCATGGGAAATTTGAGGATGGATAAAAAGATTTGAAAGACCCTCTGCAGAGCATCAGATAGTGAATTGATAAGGGAGGTATAGTAGGACTACCTAGCAACAATGACGGTACAATTGAGGTTATGTAATGTAAATTTGTAGTAGACCCAGTAAGAATGGTTGCATGACTTTTTCTACCTTCATTCAATAGCATGTGAGTAGGAGTGAAGGCAATGAATCACCATTGTGATCACCAGAGTGATCCAAGACTGATGTTTGGGTATATGATAAAGGGGACAGGAATTCAACAGAAGAGGACAGTGTAGAATTGAACTGGTTCACCAAGGGATCAAGGTGGGGAAAAGAGGAGAGAGTGGCTAGTGAAGAGGAGATAACCTATGAGAGAACTGAGGGGTCAAGGGATTGAAAGTCATGGTACAGAAGAAGAATAGGGTTATGTAAGAAAAGGCATAGGGAAGGATGGAAAGCCAAAAAATTATGGTTGGTTAAGAGGATTTGGGAATTTTTTTTAACAGGACAGGTAATTGAACATGGATGCGAAATAGTGTAAAGTTCTATAGGGATAGTGTCAGAAAAATTGAAACTTGTGATTAATACTAAAGATAACAAAAAGATGTGGGGTTTTAAGCTTCACTGGCAGCAAAAGGCAGACTCTTGTTTAGAATTAACAGGGAATTCATCACATATGATACAACAAAGGCAAAATTTGTTATATTTTTTCTTTTGTTTTTGCTACAAGAAAGGATGATAGTCAATCTAGAAAATTATTGACAGGGAATTGAAACTCAGGGTAAGTGAGGATATTATTGTGGAAATGGCCTACTTAGCACAGTCAAATTCAACTCATTTGGTACAGACAAATGGCATTCTAGAATACTAAAAGACTTCTAATAGGTCAATGTTATATTGCTATCAGTGATCTTTCTGGAACTATGGAGAATGGAAGAAGCATTGCAGGACTGAAGATTCACACCCCTTTTCAGAAAAGGGGATAAGATGGATTTGCCCAAGGCTGATGAGCCTGGCGCTAATTTCTGGTGTAGGGAAGGTAATCATAGACTTAACCTTTCACCCTAAAATTCCAGAATGTAATCACAAGTTGTTAGAGATGTTAATACTAATGTATTAAACTAGCCACATTCCCAAGCACTTTTATAGATAAATCCTGGAAAGTTTGACAAACAGAAGCTTTGTATGGAGGAATTCCCCTGTGAAGGAGGAGGAAGAGGGGAAGGAGGAATGTCTCATTCATCTTCCCACCATCTTCTAGCATGTAGTTTTTCTTGTTTTTAGTTTTCAATATTCACTTCCATTAAGTTCTAAATTTTCTCCTTCCTCACTCCTCTCTCCCCTCCCCAAGACAGTGTGCAATCCAATGCAGGCACTACATATACATTCCTATTAAACATATTTCCACATTAGTCATGTTATATAGAAGAATTATAACAAATGGGAAAAACCATGAGAAAGAAAAATTTTTTAAAAGAAAATAGTCTGCTTCATTATGCATTCAGATTTCATAATTCTTTCTCTGGTTGTGGATGGCATTTTCCATCACGACTCTTTAGGAATTGTCTTAGATCCTTGCATTGCTGAGAAGGGCTAAGTCTATCAAAATCAGTCATAGCACACCGTGACTGTTGCTGTGTACAATGTTCTCCTGATTTTGCTCACTTCACTTGGTATCAGTTCATATAAGTCTTTCCAAGTTTTTCTGAAATCTGCCTGTTCATCATTTCTCATAACACAATAGTATTCCATTACATTCATATACTACAACTTGTTCAGCTGTTCCCCAATTGATGGGTCTCCTCTCAATTTCCAGTTCTTGGCCAACAAAGAAATAACCACCATAAATATTTTTGTACACATGGCACCTTTTCCCATTTTTATGATTTCTTTGGGATATAGCCCTAGAAGTGGTATTGTAAGGTCAAAGAGAATGCACATTTGTATAGCCCTTTGGACATAGTCCTCTCCAGAAAGGCTGGAACCACTCACAGCTACACCAACGATGAATTAGTATTCCAACTCTCCCACATTTTCTTCAGTATTTATCATTTTCCTGTTTTGTCATGTTTATCAGTCTAATAGGTATAATATGGAGTTGTTTTGATTTGCATCTCTCTAACCAATAGTGATTTAAAGCATTTTTTCATATGATTAGAGATAGCTTTATTTCCTTCCTCTGAAAACTTCCTTTTCATTTCTTTTGACAATTTATGAATTGAGAGATGATATGTGTTCTTATACATTTTACTGAGTTCTTTTTAGAAATATTTTAGAATATTTCATTTTAGAATTTTTAGAAAAAGTAGTTTAGAAGTGAGGTCTTTATCAAAGATACTAGTAAAAATTCTTTCCCAGGTTTCTACTTCCCTCCTAATCTTGTTTGCATTGGCTTTGTGTGTGCAAAAACTTTTCAATTTAAAGTAATCAAAATTATCCATTTTGCATTTCACAATGTTCCTTATCTCTTGTTTGGTCATAAATTCCTCCATTCTCTGTAAATCTGACAGATAAACTATTTCTTGCTCCCCTAATTTGCTTATGGTATCAGCCTTTATATCTAAATCATGTACCCATTTGGACTTTATTTTGGTATACAGTGTCAGATGTTGGTCTATGCCCAATTTCTGCCATGCCATTTTCCAGTTTTCATAGCAGTTTTTCTCAAATACCCCAGAGTTACTACCCCAGAAGCTGGTGTCTTTGGGTTCTAGCATATAGTTTTGAAGGGGACTAATCAACCACAGGAAATACGGAATCCTGTTGAGGGAGCAGAGTAACAGATTACAGACAGACATGAATACTGAGGTAGTAAATCAAGATAGGAAGGAGTTTCAAGGGAATAGATCACTTGGAAGAAGAGAGTCAGCTATGGAGAGGAACAGATATTGAAAATCCATCTGAACAACCCACCTAGCAGAGAAACTGCTCAAAGTGAGTTATATGAGGAATCTAAGATGAAATAAAGAACTTTCAGGTTCAACCATGCTAAGAGATGTGAATTACTTTTGCAAAAAGCATATCATACATTTTGTATCTCACTACCACTGAACTCTAAATTTGAGCTTACTCTTCCTATGGATGCTGTGTGGAGGTTTATGTAGAAAATGTTTTGTAGATACTGTCATTTGCTCTGCAGTCTTATTAAATGCCTTTGTTAAGTATTAATTGTATCCAATGATTAATTGCTTTTGGGGGGCAGGGAAGACCTGTGCTTATATTTTTTTAATTAATATAAATTTTTTGTTTTCTTGTTTACATCATTCATTTCCACGAGATTTTTGAGATACAAATTTTCTCTCTGTCTTACGCCTACCCCAACCGCAAAACAGCAATCCCACTGTAAAGCCCATCATCCAATCTACTCTCTAACTTTCTGGTAGGGCAGGGTGGATCTCCCAGCCCCAGCCCCTATATATCTTAATTCCTAGTTGCATGTATTGTAGAGCTTTAAATTCTAGATTCTTTTGGCTTCTCCCTTGTCACCCACCCCCACTGGAAGAACAGGCAATTCAATATAGGCTGTGCATGTGTAATTACACAGGACATCTTCACAGTGGACATACTGTGACAGTATGATCATATATCCCTCCCCCCTTGTTCTGTTCTCTACCCTGTCCCTGTCCCTTTACTGAAGTGTGTGCTTCCAGCACCCCTCCCCCAGACCCTGCCCTCACCTCCGGCATCCCACCTCTCATCCCCAAGCCCCCTACTCTCCTGTGTGGCATGATACCCAGTTTAGAGTTTATGTCATTCCTTCCCTAAGCTAAATTCAATGAGAGTAAATGAAAGTAAAGTGGTAACAGTTATCCCTTACCTCTTCTATATGGAATGATTAACCCCATTTTGTCTCTCCCTATCTCCTCTCATTCACGTCCTCTCCCACCTCAGAATTTCACCTTTTAAAGTATCATCCCTTTGTATTCAATTAATCCTATACCCTCTATGTACACATATACACACATGCTCAGATATGTATTCATATGCATACATAGCCTCCTATATAGACATATGTGTAAGTATACATATATATATACATTTGTATTCCCTTCACCTATTGTCATACTAAGAAAAGTTTCATAAGTTACTATTATTATTTTTCCATATTGGTATGTAAATAGTTCAACTTTGATAAGTTCTTTATGATTTCTTTCCCATGTTTACCTTCTCATGCTTCTTGTGTTTGAATGTCAAATTTTCTGTCCAGTTCTGGT
>JAQQSW010020451.1:0-10852 GCA_028646575.1 Pseudocheirus occidentalis | reverse complement strand
TTTTTGCTATGAGAGCCAATAAAAAAAGGCTCCTCTCAACCACATGCTTAGCCAAAGAGAACTAGTAACAGAATATCCATGCATATCCTATAGTCTCTCCAAGGCATCACTCCTAACATGCTCCTAGAAAGAAGTTCCCTAGTTCTCCTAGTTCCCCAGGACAGTCGTCATCCACACAAACTGCAGAGATCTGCCTGTGTACCATATGTCCATTAAACCCCTATAATGTTTTGTTTCATTTATTGTTATTCTTCAATCTTATTTTTTACACCTTGGAGTGACAGGACCCGGCTCATTCACTTACATGTGCGAGAGCTTTAAAAATTACAATTATGTTAAGGAAGCATGATATGGCAAAAAAGAGTTGGTTAGTTGTTGTCTTTCATGCTCAAAGAGAACCACAATGATATCACTATGTTGGTGTGCACTATAGTTATCTGTTTATGTCTTTCTACAAGGCTATAAACTCTTTGAGGACACCATCTTATCTAAAGTGTTAAAATAGTGTGATCAAGACTTGGTCTCTTTCCTAGGGAACTGTGGGGAGAAGGGAAAGGAGATAGTACCTCCTTTAGAAGGTCCTTCCTTCCAAATGAAGGTTCCGTTTTTTTTTTTTTTTTTTGCTTTTTGGAGGGCAACTGGGGTTAAAGTGATTTGCCCAAAGTCACACTGCTAGTGAGTGTGTCAAGTGTCTGAATCCGGGTTTGAACTCAGGTCCGTCCTGACTCCAGGGCCGGTACTCTACTCACTGTGCCACCTAGCCGCCCCGAAGGTTCCTTTCTCTAGAAAGGAACAGTGATAATGTTGATGAATTCATAGGTATAAACAAAGAAATTTGGTCAGTCTTGGTGTGCCTCATCTGCCTTGTTTGCCATGGGCTATTATAGATGGATAAAGTTTTCTCATTCTGTACTATGGTACATATAAAGGGGGCACCTGAGAAACTTGTTTAATCCTGGAGTGCAAAGGAATGCCCCTGGAAAATGAAACACACAAAACCAACCTGCAGTGTGGGCAGAGTTGGATATTACCTACACTGTCGCATGATCTAGAATCAGGACAAAAGGGACCCAAAGTGTCCAAATCACAGGCTAGCATATATTCTTACTAGCATATGCCAACAAAATATATCTATATCAACAAAATATGCTATTATATGAATAAAAAAATTTTCCACTGGATCTATGATTTCATTGGCATAAAGAGTTCCCAGGCAGGAAAATCCCTCTACCAATGAAGAAAGGCATCTCTTTGTGCAACTTATATAGTATTAGAGACTTACCTGGGACACCAAGGGGTGACATGACTTGCCTGTGGTTACACAACTGATATGTGTTGGAAATGAGATAAGTCCAGATCAAACACACATGTGCGCGTGCACACACACACACACACACACACACACACACACACAGTCTTCCCACCCCATGCCCTTCCCTTCACTGAATTTTAAGGAAGTGCAAGCTTACAGGGAGACAGTGTAGACACTGTAGACACAGAGTATACATGCTCTAGAAGAGATAAATGAGATAAATATGACTCTATTCCCTTTGCTAAACTGCAGAAAACTCTGCCCCCTAATAGGCTGAATGTAGTCACATTGAGCCTGTGGTGGGAGGAGTTTGCTGAAGGGAAGCAGAGCCTACAGGAAGCTGGGAGTCAGAGCTAGCCAGATGGTATAGGAGAGAGGGGGGACCTCAGACAAGTAGTCAGATAGGCTTCTGAGTAGATACTGATCTTGTATTGGTTTGTGGGAAGGCTGAAGGATGCTGTGGTTCTCAGTGTTATTATGGCTTCTGAGTATCTTTGGTACTATGATGGAACTGGCTTACTGGTTTGAGGATTCATTTTTCTGGTATCTAACTAAATGCTTCAATTCTATCATCTATCTGGAGAATCTGGTATATTTTGCAATTGAACATCATGCAGTACTTATAGTCATAGTCTTTATCATGATTGTGGGTGCTGTAAATATTGCACTGGCACTACACTCCCCCATTTTAAAGATGAGGAAATGAGGTTCTAAGAAATAATGTGGGGGTGGATAGGTGGTGCAGTGAATTGAACACCTGCCCTGGAGTCAGGAGGACCCGAGTTCAAATCTGAACTCAGACACTTAACACTTATTAGCTGTGTGACCTTGGGCAAGTCCCTTAGCCCCAAATGCCAGGACTTCCCCCCTCCAAAAAGTAAAGAAAGAAAGAAAGAAAGAAAGAAAGAAAGAAAGAAAAAAAGAAAGAAAGAAAGAAAGAAAGATAGAAAAAAAATCACCTTGCATAAGGTGATCCAAACAAAAAATGGCAGAACTGGGATGATGACATGATCTGATTGTGAATCTGATGCTCTTGGCATGATTTTACCTTTCACTTCCCGACACCAGAGTCATTGTCAAATTCATGAAACCAACCCAGTTCAAATAATATATGCATCTAAGATTAGATTTTACAGGAAGGAAAGGTGTCCTCCCTAATTAAGATATCATCTACGCCCAGGATCTGTCTGTTTATGTTCTTATTTACTCCAGGGCCCACGGTGATCAGTGGTAATTTGGGGAGCAGAGAGTGCTTCTGCTTTCTCACACACACACACACACACACACACACACAAACACACACACACACACACACACACACACACACACACACCCTTCCCATGCCCTTCCCTTCACTGAGTTTTAAGGAAGTGCAAGCTTACAGGGAGACAGTGAAGATACTATAGACACACAGAGTATACATGCTCTAGAAGAGACAGTGATGAGATTGGAGGAGGAGAACAAGATCTCCCCTTCCTTTTTCTGCCTAGGATAAAGACTTCCATTCCTCTATGGGGTGGGGCAGAGTGTGAGAGTCAGCTGGAACTAGGTCACAAGAGCTGACTGTTAAATTTTCTGGGTGTGCATTTACATCTTGGAAATTGGCAACCTATAAATCAGGGCTCAATGTATTGTTTTGTTATTGTCTGGACTTTCAAAAAATTATAGAGGATATGTTATTGCTGTTCATTTGTCCTTTGTTTTTGAAGACAAATGACATCATAGGTGATGTCTTGACTTGCCAATGAATTGGATTTAAGTGAGGCAGAATCACACAAAGTCACCACTTAAAAGTGTGTCCTGCACACAGATATCTGGAACTTAAATATTTACTGTCACACTGCTGCATGTGGTATATGGAAAACAGAAAATCACTTCAGGTCTACTGAGACTCCCTGCCCAGCACAGAGATAAGTAGCAATCGATTGCCTGACTATGGCAATCTGAGTCTTAAGTGGTCAGGACTAGGTTCAAATTCTGTCTCTAACACATATTATCAGTGAGAACTTAGGTAAATTACTTTACCTCTCTTGGCCTCAATTTTCTCATCTGTAAAATGGTGGGATTGGAATAGATGATCCCTTCTACCTCTAAATCTATTATCCTATGAACTAATTAGTACTCCCTCAATCTATGGTGCCCTGGACCAATGTCAGAGAAAGCTAGTTCCAGAAAGCAGATGATGTCACAGAGACAAGATCAGACTTGTAGCCAGGCTGGTGAGAAGGCAGGGAAACTGAGCCACCTCCCTGAACTCCTGCTCCTCCTCCCTTGTCTACAGAGCTGAACCCATGACCAACCAACTTCCCTAGATCTTCCTCACTATCTACCACTTGAGGGAATAAAGAGTGGAAGAAGACAGGTCAAGTTCTTTGAAACTGACCCTAGAGTCAAACTCCAAGAGGAAAGCTGGAAAGGCAAATTTTTGAGAGTTGGTAGGGTAGAATGTTCTGTGGAGTAGAACTTAGCCATTTTCCTGGGGCAAATAACATGGAAAGAAGAGGTAGAACTGAGTGTATTAAATAAACTAAACTACCTTAAATTCAGTACCTTTGTCTATTGAATATGATGTCTGGTCAAAAAGAAAACAAAATGACTTTCCCACGTGGAATGTGGGGAAGAATTAAGCCAAGAAATTTTAAGTAATGTTATGGCTATGTGCCATTTCATGCCCTATGTCAGTTTTGAATCTGACATTGTGGGGTTTTCCTCCTTAAACTTGTCAGTCATAAAACCCAGCTTGGGTAGGCGAAAGGGGGAAGAGGGGACTGAGTGGCCCATGTCAGAGACACCTTGATGAGATCACTGAGCTAGTGGCTTGCTATTAAAGACCCTGGTGGGAAAATTACATATTACTCTCCTTTGCTTGCTAATTAATAAAATGATACCCTGCCTTCCTGTAAGCTATGAGCTGCTGCGAGCTGCTTGCTCTCCTGCATCACCCAGAGTGTCACATGGGATGCCAAGTTCCCACACAGCCTGTCCCCATGTCACTGAGAGTTGCTTCCCCCCAACCCCCACTAACCCCCCCAAACCAGTTTTTCTGCCTGGGTTGGTTAGCGTCTGGACTCACTTGTGAATCTATCTGACAGGCAGAACTAGCTAGTGGTGAGAATCTACCTCTACTTACTGAAATAACACAAAAAGAAATGAGTTCCTTCCTGGGTCCCTGAGATTTGGAAAATCTTTTTTCCTCTCTTTGGTGAGCACCCTGTTTACTCCAAGGAAGGCCATTGACTCACGGGGATCTAATGAATGATAATTTCCTTCTAAACATAGCCAGGCAAAGAAGGATAGAGTTTCTGTTGCCATTTTCTTCTAGGTCTGAAGACAGACAACGCCATCCTTTTTGCCTAAGGAGGTTGAAGCTCTCAGTTCACTATTCCCTCCTTACCTAGCTGGAGAGGTCCTGCCCACTTTGACCCGGAATCTCAGAGCTCTATTGCTTTAAGCTGATTCCATTGCAGAGAAGAGCAGTGGGAGGGGTGGGTGACTTCAGTCAAAATGCTTCTTTCTCTGTCTCTGTCTGTCTCTGTCTGTCTCTCCATCTGTCTCTGTGTCTGTGTCTCTGTCTGTCTGTCTGTGTCTCTTTCTCCTCTCTGTCTGTCTCTGTCTGTCTGTCTCTCCCTGTCTCTGTCTCTGTCTTTATCTCTCTCTTCGCTCTGTCTCTGTGTCTCTCTGTCTCTGTCTCTCTGTCTGTCTGTCGGTCTCTCTATCTCTCTCTCCTCTGTCTCTTTTTCTGTCTCTCTCTCTCTCTGTCTGTCTGTCTCTCTCCAATCAGACACAATTATGCCTCCAGCCTCCTGGAAAAGCTACTGTGAGTTCGCACAATCTGTGCTCCATGGTCTCATGGTGCTCCAAGAGACTGGGGACTGTTCTTAGACTTCTGAATATGTTTCAGAACAGGAAAATCTCAATCCAAACAAATAACTTCAGGTTAGGACCCTTCCAGCTGACTTTGAGGTCCAGCTAGCAGTGTAGAGAGCAGTTATCATCCACCAGTATTTGTTTACCTGACTTCTTTCTAGGTAGCATAGGATGGTGACTTTGCTCTATGGAATGAGACTTAGAATCATAGATTCAGTGCATAACCAAATAGACAGAACCATGTATGCAAAGTCTGAGGCCAATGAAGGCCAGAGATTGAGCTGAAACCTGTCATTAGCATGTACAGGTTAAAAAAGTATAATTCTCTTAAGTAGTACTAAGGACTACTTGCCCTCTCTCCTTGCCAGAGGCAGCTTGACTAATTGTAGCAGCAGGCATAGATAAGGTACCTGAGAGTTTTGCAAACCACTTTTATCTACTTTGATACCTGAGAGTTTTGCAAACCATTTTTATATACATTATTTTATTTTATTCTGTAATGGTAATGGAATTTGGAGATGCACCTGTACTGGCTTGGTTTTTAGGTCCAGTGTTAAAACCCAGAACTTGTGAATCCCATTTGTGGGATGTACTTGTTGACACGAAGAGAAAGGGCTGAACTGGGAGGAGGCATGAACTGAAAGGAAGGCCCAAACCCAGAGGAGGCCAGAAGGACTTTAGGAGAGCAGTATCCAGAATCGTGGAGTCTGAGTTGCTGATAGAAAGAACTGCTGAGAGCCCATTGGAGCTGCTCAGGACTTTTGAGAACTGCCACCCAGAGCTGCCAAGAACGGAGGAGGCATGGCTGTGGTGCCGGTATTTTGTCTGTCTGTTTTTATGTTGTTTTTCCAGATTCACCTGATGGTGGACAGTGCTGCTGTTATAGAGGTCCTGGAACCTGGTTGTTGGTTCAGAAGCGCTGAAGGAGGATTTTATTGTGGTACCTTCACAGAAATCCTGGAAGGGGGTCTTGCTGATACTTTCAGGGACTCTGGGATTGTTCTACAGGCAGAGGGTGACTTGATGAGGACACTGGCTATGCTTTGTTGAGCTTTGTCTCCCCAAGAACTGAGATTGCTGAGGGCTTGCCTGGAGTCAAGATGAAACAAGGGCCTTTCCTTGGGTTTTCAATGTTGAGAGGATATCTTAATCTTGTTATGGATTAAGAGAGTGGATGGCCTTTTGTGCTCTCCTGCTCCCTTTTGAGAAAGTGCTTGGTGTTAATGGATGGTATTGTAATTATTTTGTGTCTAGGGATGGGAAACCTTAGGCCTTTTTGTGCTCTGTGTTTGACTAAATGAATGTGCTTTGTTTATGATTGGAGTCTGATCTCCATTTGAGAAGAGACTTTGACTAAATGAATGTATCATCTACAGGTGGAGTAATACCTGGACTGAATTAAGAACTTACTTGCTAAATGAATGAGTTATACTGTATCTTGACTTTCTCTGTTCTGTGAATGTTTGCTGAATAAATGGGATTTGCTATGCTGGTAATCCTAACCTTGGAAGTTGCCTTTGCTTGGAATTACAGATCCCCACAACAATTCTGGGAGGAAATGATGTCTCCATTTTATGGATAATGAAGACAAGTTAAATAATTTGGTCATTGTTACATAGTAAGTAACTTTTAAACTCATAGGTGTTCTTAACCTGAGATCCATGAACTTATTTTTAAAAATATATTTTGATAACTATGAATTTCAATATTTTTAAATTTTATTTCAAAATAATTGATTTCTTTTGTAATCTCTTATATATGATTTTATTTATTTAAAAACTTTTTATTGAGAAGAGGTCCCTAGGCTTTACCTGATAGCCAGAGGAATGACCCAAAAAAGGTTAAGAACCCCTGCTTTAGAGGTAATTGTTATTATTATTATTAAAATTCATATAGCTGCTACTATGCATCAGGCACTGTGCTAAATGCTTTACAATTATTATCTCATTTGATCATCACAACAGCCCTGCAAGACAGGTGCTATCATTTATTATTCCCATTTTATAGTAAGGAAACTAAAGGAAACAGAGCTTAAATGACTTGCCCAGGGTCACACAGCTAGTAAGTGTCTGAAGCTGGATTTGAACTCAGGTCTTCCTGACTTCCTGACTCCAGAGGTAGGATTCAAATCCAGGCTTCTCTTTACTCTAAGTCTACCACACTTTCCATTATCCCCATACATCATGTGTCTGTGTCACATTTTAGTAACTGTAATATTTCAAACTTTTCCATTGTTATTATATGTTATGGTCATCTGTAATCAGTGATCTTTCATGTTACTGCTGTAATTATTTATTGTGCCTATGTAAGGTATCCAATTTAATTGACAAATGTTTAATGTATTCTGACTGCTCTACCATCTACTAGTCATTCCCTCCCTCCCCTTGGGCCTTCCTATTCCCCAAGACACAACAATATTAAAATTCAGTCAGTTAATAATTCTATAATGCTCTATTAGTGTTCAAGAGAAAAGAAGAATCAGTCCATGAGGGTAAACATCATTGTCTTATTTTAAGAAATTGCTACAGATACCCCACCTTCGGCAGCTACCACTCTGATAAGTCATCCCCCATCAACACTGAGGCAAGACCTGGCACCAACAAAAAGATTACCACTTACTGGAAGTATCAGGATGGTTAGCATTTTTTTTTAGCAATAAAGTATTTTTTTAATGGGGGCAACTAGGTGGTGTAGTATACAGAGCATTGGGCTTGGAATCAGGAAGACTCATCTTCATGAATTCAAATCTGGCCTCAGACACTTCCTAGTTGTGTGACCCTGGGCAAGTCACTTAACCTGTTTGTCTAGTTCCTCATCTGTCAAATGAGCTGGAGAAGGAAATGGTAAGCTGCTCCAATATCTTTGCCAAGAAAACCCCAAATGGGGTGATGAAGAGTCAGACAAGACTGAAACAATAGATTTTTAAATAAAGGTATTTGCGTTGTTTTTTTCTCCCCCTAGACATACTACTATTGCACATAGACTACAGTTTAATATAAAAGTAATTTTTATAATGCACTGGGAAACCAAAAAAATTCATGTGACTTGTTTTATTCCAAAATTCCCTTTAGTGCAGTGGTCTGGAAATAAACCCACAATATCTCCAAGATATGCCTGTATATAGAACTGGGATCTAGGATTCTTTTTTTAAATCTTTTATTTATTTATTTTTAGTTTTCAACATTCATTTCCACAAGATTTTAAGTTATAAATTTTCTCCCTGTCTTTCCCCTACCCCCACTCCAAGATAGCCGGTCTACTGAATACTCCTTTCCCCAATCTGCTCTCTCTTATATCCTCCCTCTTTTTCCCCCTAACTTTCTGGTAAGGCAAGATGGATTTCTATATCCCAGTGTGTGTATATATCTTTATTTTTTAACATTTGTTTTTAAAACTTTGATTTCCAGATTCTTTCCCTTCTTCCCTCCTCATCTACCCTCCCTGAGAAGATAAGCAATTTAATATAGGTTGTACATGTGTAGTTATGCAAAACGTTTCCATAGTAGCTGTATTGTGAAAGACTAACTATACTTCCCTCCATCCTATCCTGCCCCCCACTTATTCTGTTTTCTACTTTGACCTTGTCCCTTTTCAAAAGTGTTTGCTTCTAACTACCCTCTCCCACAGTCTGCCCTCCCTTCTGTCATCTCCCCTCTTATCCCCTTCCCCTCTACTTTCCTGTAGGATAAGATACCCAATTGAGTGTGTATGTTATTCCCTCCTTAAGCCAAATTCAATGAGAGTAAGGTTGACCCATTCCCTTTTGGCTTCTTGTTCTTCCCCTCCGTTGTAACAGTTTTCTCTTGCCTCTTTTATATGAGATAATTTATCCTATTCTCTCTCCCTTTCTTCTTCTCATATTATATTCCTCTAATTTTGTTTTTTAGATATCATCCTGTCCTATTCAACTAATCCTGTGCCCTCTGTCTGTGTTTACATATACACACATATCCACACACTCACATATATATTTATACACACATAGACTCTCCCATACATACATATATATACATATATATATATATATATTCCCTTCAACTATCTTCATACTGAGAAAAGTGGCATGCATTACAATTATCATGTTTCCATGTAAGGATGTAACTAGTTCAACTTTAATAAGTTCCTTATGATTTCTTTTTCTTGTTTACCTTCTCATGCTTCTTTTGCTTCTTATACTTGAAAGTCAAATTCTCTGAGTTTTTCATCAAGGATACTTGAAAGCCCTTTATTTCACTGAATGACCATATTTTCCCCTGAAGCATTATACTCAATTTTGCTAAATAGGTGATTCTTGGTTTTAATCCTAGCTCCTTTGACCTCCAGAATATTCCAAGCCCTTCGATCCCTTAATGTAGAAGCTGCTAGAACTTGTGTTAAGTTGATTGTGTTTCTACAGTACTCAAATTGTTTCTTCCTGACAGCTTGTAATATTTTCTCCTGCACCTGGGAACTCTGAAATTTGGCTATGATATTCTTTTTTTTAAGGCTTACAGAACTTAATATACAGATTTAATATAACAGTGGCACTTATATACTCAAGTGGTCCAGCGGCTTTTAAACATGTGACTATTGGGCATCTAAAGGAAAAGAATATGCAAATTTCAATCAACTGAAAATATTTCAACTACCATCAAGAAAATGATCAAAAATTAATATCGTGAGTAAAGAAAAATACCACATTGGACACTTGGTGTAAGAATACTGGAGATGAAGAATGTAAACCAAACACAGACTTGGGACCACGTCCTCTCTCTCCCATCCCCAGACAGACCGAAGTGAATCCAGCAAATCCAACAAGCTATTGATGCCTTCTGGATCAGTCTGGCAAACAACAGCAACTGGAAATACAGACATCTATTATCCGAGTAAAAATATATACATACATATATATATATATATATTTTTTTTTTCTCCTATCAGGGTAGCTAGAATAAGGTTAAAGAAGGATGAGCTAAATGTTTCCATTAAATGATGAACACTTCTTCCTCAGAAGAGTGAAATATGAAGTCATTCAAAATATTCCCTTGGTTATATTAAATCCTGATCGTGAAAATGAAAATTGTAGTCATCTGTCATCTTCAGGAGAGAGAAACAAGCCATTTTGGTGCCCAAGACTCAAGTGCAAAATTTCTCTACAGTCTCAAAGCTTTTTCCTCAATACTTTGGAGAGATGGGTAGCTATAGCTGAGCCCTGCATTCTAGCTGACAAGGGTTGGAAACATTCTTGCATTTCTTCAAGAAAGAATAGTGAAATGTCTTTCTTTTTTTTAACTTTATTTTTATTTGTTTTCTTGTTTACATTATTCATTTTCATTACATTTTTGAATTACAAATTTTCTCCCCCTCTTGCCCCTGCCCAACTCCTAAAACAGCAATCCCACTGTAAAGCCCCTCCCCTGATCTGCTCTCTTATTTTCTGGTAGGGCAGGGAGGGTCTCCCTATCCTGGCCCCTGTTTATCTTAATTCCTAATTGCTGGTATTACAGAACTTTAAATTCTAGATTCTTTTGATTCCTCCCTTGTCACCAACCCCAACTGGAAGGACACTCAATTCAATACAGGCTGTGGATGTGTGATTATAAAGGACATCTTCATAGTGGACATATTGTGACAGTGATCATCTGTCTCTCCTTCCTATCCCTCCCCCCCCCTTGTTCTGTTCTCTACCCTGTG